>NW_010586086.1:0-11840 GCF_000705375.1 Tinamus guttatus
CCACCGACAGAACTAGAGGAAACAGTTGGAAACTGAAAAATCCAAAGTTCCACAGGAACTTAAGGAAACATTTCTTGACAGTGAGGGTGACGGAGCACTGGAACAGGCTGCCCAGGGAGGTTGTGGAGTCTCCTTCTCTGGAGATCTTCAAAATCCGCTTGGACACAGTCCTGTGCCACATGCTCTAGGTGTCCCTGCATATGCAGGGGGGTTGGACTAGATGACCTCTAGAGGTCCCTTCCAACCTTAAGCATTCTATGATTCTATGGTTCTCCATAAGTAGAAATATCAGCCCTTTGAAATGGCAATGATTTGCTTGGAAAACATTCATTAAAATGTTCTGCAATTATTGACTCTATCATTATTTCTTGGCAGCAGCTGAATCTCACTGCACTGCTGTTTTTCCAATGAAAAGCAAAGCATTGTTTGAAAAATAAAATTTTAAAGGACATTTTATTATGTGAAATATGTGCTTAGTAACATGTAGCTGATTACAAATTTATGTATCCTGATTCCTTTGGGCACTCTTGTACATGTGAGTAGCTTGAAGCATGTACTGCTCATTCTCTTTGTTTGGATTATGCAGCTTGGGTTTTAGCCGTCCAAAAGATTCACATTAAATTCTATCCATATTCAACACAAACGTCATATAGCATCAGAGGATCAAAGTTACATCAAACAACAAGCACTAAGGAATTGATTAGCCACTAAAATTAGGTCATCTCCTAGCAGCTGCTTTTGATGGATGTAGTAGAATTTAGCCTTAGGTTTTCTATTTAAAGATCTGCTACAGAATTTTTTTCCTGCAGCTATGAGAACACAACAAAGTATAATGCTTCTGAGTAAATGTTTAATCATTACTCTTTACTATTCTGAGTGTTTCTGCCATGCCACAGTTTACTGCATTCAGTATTTACTGTTTTTCTAGCCCTTTTGAAACTGATATTAAAACAGGCTAGAAGATTTTTAATTCCTAAGTTGTAAGAGATAAGAGAGGATTTTTTTTTAATATGTGGATAAAAAACTTGCAAAGATGTTTACTTATCATTGTTAGAGAGGCAGGCTGTCACTATAATTGAAAATGAATCTCCATGCAACTGTATTATTAATGCGTCCTTTCAAATAAATCACTTGATCACCAGGAATTGTATAAACACAAATGTACGTATATTCCTGCACAACTGTATTTGGGACTGCAGGCGCCTTTATACATTCATGATTTTCTTTGTGGTTACCTTATATTGGAGAATAGTTAATTAAACTGATTAACGCAGACTTCTAACGGCACTCACTAGAACACTGGGCTATCAATCATCTCAAGTTGTTAGTCGCTTGTGTTGTGATCCCCATGCAGAGGGCAGGAATAAATGCCCAAACAAGACATGTTTGCAGTATTGGTGTAGCACAAATGGTGCCATTGGCAGCAACCTTCAAGGGGAGCCCAAGAAGTATAATGAACCAAACCAAACCAAAATAAAACAAAAGTTTTGTATACGGAATTTGCCCCTGAATTGGTCAGAAAATGACCAAGGGTGACCATCTGCAAACGTTGGGAGACAAAGACTGAAAAATATAGCACTTGGCAATGTCGAATAAAATATATACATTGTCATTCTATACATTATGGACATGCGTATGAAGCTATACAGAACTCATAACCTGCTCCTTGTGCCAGCCTAGGAAGTGGGCAACCAGTGGGGAAGTCTTACATGGGACAGGAGTTCTCAGGGCATTTCGGTTCCAAATTCCATATTTTGGTGCTGTGCCTTATCATACCTACTAGAGAAAGCAGCACTATGCACCAGAGTCCAAAATCTCAAACCAGCTGTTTCCAGCTGCATACAGCTTTTTCAATTAAAACTCTAAATTGGGGCAGCAGGAAGAGTACATAGTATGTCCAGAACAGACGACGTCAGAATCTTTTTTTGTTTCCCTTTTCTTTTTAAAAAAGGAAAAATCTTTATGAGCGGAATTTAAATTAGTTTAATTCACTGGTAGTGCTTAGTACTGCAGGCTTCCTGGATCACCAACTAAGCAGTTTTTTCCTTTTTCTGAGGACTTCCAAGAAAAAGCCAGCCTGGCAACCATCTTGTAGGTGCCAAAGTGACTCATGGAAGAGGACCTCTCGCTGCATGGGGACACTTTGATGCCACCCCTTTGAATTTGCACCCTCCTAAATTTCTGACACCTGCAGATGAATATTGTCTGTTATAACATCTGCTATCTTACTGTGCTATGGCCACACTTTTTTCATATTAAGGTTATCTGATATTATACCAAGTAAAACTAGGGATTTAAGTTTTGACAGGCGTAACAAAGTGGTTTAGTGGTTCAATTTGCCCATTTATCCTTTGACATTTTGAACAATTACCTATTTTTCTGCTTTGACTTAAGCTTTTTTTTTTTCAAAAAAAAACCCAACACTTCAGAAACTTAACAGCTGAACTTAAACTGAAACTTAACTTAAACTGAACTTAACTTAACTTAAACTCAACTTAACTTAAACTGAAACAAACTGCAACAACTGGAATTTGGGGATATCTAAAGAGGAGGAATATCTGCCTTTCTCTTTCATGCTGCTACCAGTTTTATCAAATGTCGCTAACCTTGAAAAGTTTAATCAGGAATAAATGAGAAATTGAAAAAAAAGGTCCAGAAATTCATATAATAAAAGAATTCAATACAGCCATTTCTTCTTTCATTCCAGTTAGTTAGTCATTAATTTGGAGGGAAGTAAAACAACCCTTCCCACCCACTCCCGATCCTATACATTCTATATAGGAAAAATACTGCTCAGCATACCTATAATTTCTAGTTTTGAGAAAACACTGCTGGTAAATAATAGTTATTATTGTTATTCTAATAAATAACACTTTATTTCTAAATAAAGTGAAAATAACTAACATCAAATTAAATTACTTTTTTTGCCACCTCTGGCCCTTATTCACCAGGTACAAATGCATTAGCAGTTGTAGATCCCATCACTAGCCTGTAGGAGCTTGCTGTGCATTACATCTCACAGCACAAATCACAAGCATATTGACAAAAGCCAATACGAAAAGAAAATCCGTGGTTCCCCATCTTCTCAAATAGGAGGAGCAGCTTCTTTTAGGCCTACTTGTCCATAAGGGAAGAGTTGCAGTTGAGACTACCAAAGGGAAGCCCTTGGACATGAGGAAGTCAAGAACCAGGCTTCAGGTTTTCCACTACACAGTCTCATAACCATGTGTGAGTACTTAATATAACACAGGGTCATTCATTCCTCTCCTGCTGGATCTTTGCCCCATTCCAGGGAATGGGCAGTTGCTCAATATTGATGTTTATCCCAGTCCTTCAACATGTGATCTCAGGTGCCATTTACTGCACTCCTTCCAAGCTCTACCTTCAAAATAGAATTTTATTTTTCTCGGACTTTTCCCTGGCTCTTATATCACTTTGCTTTCTGTTTGTTTGTTTCAAACAAACCCCAAAATTTTTATTAAAAGCAAGAAAACCTTATTAGAATCATAGAATCATAGAATTGTTAAGGTTGGAAAGGACCTCTAGAGGTCATCTAGTCCAACCCCCCTGCACATGCAGGGCCACCTAGAGCACGTGGCACAGGATTGCATCCAAGCGGGTTTTGAAGATCTCCAGAGAAGGAGACTCCACAACATCTCTGGGCAGCCTGTTCCAGGACTCCGTCACCCCTACCGTCACCCACAGTCCCCAGCCTGTACTGGTGCCTGGGGTGATTCCTCCCCAGGTGCAGGACCTTGCACTTGGCCTTGTTGAATTTCATGAGGTTTTTCACCACCCAGTTGTCCAGTCTGTCCAGGTCCCTCTGGATGACAGCGCAGCCCTCTGGGGTATCGGCTACTCCTCCCAGTTTGTGCCATCCAGTCAGTTCTTAATCCACCTCACCGTCCACTCATCTAACCTACACTTCCCGAGCTTGCCCAGGAGGATGCTGTGAGGGACTATGTCAAAAGCCTTGCTGAAGTCCAGATAGACGACATCCACCGCTCTCCCCTCATCTATCCAGCTGGTCATTCCATCATAGAAGGCTATCAGGTTAGTCAAGCATGATTTCCCCTTGGTGAATCCATGCTGACTACTCTTGAACACCTTCTTGTCCTCCATGTGCCCGGAGACAACGGCCAGTATGAGCTGTTCCATCACTTTTCCGGGGACGGAGGTGAGGCTGACTGGCCTGTAGTTGCCTGAGTCCTCCTTCTTGTCTTTTTTGAAGACTGGTGTGACATTGGCTTTCTTCTAATGTAGAGATTAGCCTACATATTATCAAGGAGAGGGAATGGTTGTATGTTTTTATCAATCATCAGCTTTTGTAGTGTTTATAAGGATTTTTTTTTACACTAGAAAATGTCATTGTCTCTCTATTTGGTAGTCTCTTTGGAGACTATCATCTGGACTATATCTGGACTGTAACTTGTTTTCCTTTCTTTTCTCTCTTGTTTGGCTCTTCAGTACAACTAACTGTGACACACATGCAAGTTGCTGGGCGTGAGAGCAATGCTTCACACATATTTACTTGCCGAACTTGGCATTATTTGCTAGTCATTAAAGATTATACAGGATTTTTTCAATGTCCTCTTTTTTCCTTTTTTTTTTTTTTTTTTGTTCTCTTAGCAAGCTAAGGTAGAAACGAGAGTGGTCAGGCTGTTGTACAGACTTTTTTTTTCTGGGAGAGACTGTGTCTAGAGTTTAGACTGGGGAGGATTTAGGCTGGGAGGATTATACTGGAAGGATTTCTAGGTTTTCTTCCTGGCACTGACAGTAATTTGTTGTGTGAGCTTGGGCCAGTCACATAAGGCCTGTTTTTCTCACTCCAGTTGAAATAAATGGGAATTGCATATGCTCAGCACTTCTACAAACCAGGTCATTTATCTCTCTTCCTTTCATGTACGCCTTAAAAAATATAGCAATCCTCTCCTTTGCATATGCAAACCGGGTAGAAGGATACAAATCTAGGCAGTTAAACATGTAAATCCTTCATTTTGATGCACAATTGTCCAGTACATACAACCAGGGATTTCTGCATTTGCAAGCCTTGCTTTCTTTGGGGGTGAAAAGGGGCCATAAATAAATAACAAAATCTATACGAACTAGCCAGGGAGGCATGGTGGAAATCAGTATATTTTGCGTCACTTTTTTCCTACAGTTCCACTTCTGTTAAAAATACTATTAAACTGTAATTATTGCTTTAGCCTACTTTATGGCTGGGTGAAACCCTATTGCCACTTTGAAGATGCCTTGGGCTTTGCAGACTAATTGCAGGTTATTACAAGATCCTGTGTTACACTGGCTGACACACTTTTCAACTTTTAGGTGGGCTGAGTTATCCCCTTCATGGTACCTGCATTTCTTCTGCAATAATAAGGGCATCCAAAGCAGCCAGACTACAACTCAGATAGATACTGATAGGAAAGCCTGGTAGATTTCCTGGTGGCTCTTGGTGCCCGTGTACTGCTCAAGTGGAATCTGCTGGACCCCAGAAACACCCAGGATCTCCCTAGTGGCCCCAGTCTGCTGTCCTCAGGTCTCCACCACTCCAGTGCTTAAAGGCAAGCTGGCCCCACGCAGCCAGAGGTCCTGAGCAGCTTAAATCTTTATGACCCAATTTCACTCCCACTGGGCCAAATGGGTTATTATCCTGGAGGGAAATAAGCTTGGATGCTCCCAAAGGAGAGTACATGAACAGCTGCTTTCATTAGCATGAGAGCAGTTTAATTGGGGACACTGGGGCTGGCAGCTGGATGAGCTGGGTGTTTCACCTTTATGCTCCTGGCTGTACCTTGCTGCACCACTTCACGAGGTGCTCCACAGCTGCATTCCTGATGTGGCAGCATGTCAGCCACTATAATGAGGAGAGCTACTGAGCCACATCACCACCTGGCCCCGTAGTCTGGTTTTGATGTGCTGCCCACTGCCCCAGCCAGACGGTCCCCAGGGAACCCAGATGTGTCTTGTTAACTTTGATGTGGCAGCAATGTGCCTCTGCCTGCAATTAACCCACATTGTCGGAGGCTGTGGAAGCAGCTTAGCTTTGCCACTCTTTGTCATTTTTGTTTTTGTTTTTTTATTTCCTGTTGGCTTGCTATGAGGTGAAGGAGTCCTAGGTTGTGCAAGGCATCATGGTGCCTGAGCATGCACTGCCTCTTACATCTAAAAATGCACAGTGTATTTACAATGCGATCAAATATATGTGACGACCCCAAAATGTTTTTGGAGGCCTGCTTGTCCTCCCGGCACCTTTGGGCTTAGAGAAGGTAGTCATGTATTTGCCGGTGCTTTTCAGCATGTGATAGCCAGTATAGGCTAGAGAGGTTAGCACTGAGCATTGCTCACTGATGGAAAATGAGCTGTTTGCAGTTTGGAAGTCCTCACATTTTGAAATGTCTATTTAATGTCTATCCTGACAAATGTTCACAATAGGCTGCATGGAAAAATGAAGATGCAAAATTGGGTATAATAAAATACGTAACTGGTCCTCCCCTGCTTTCTGGGTTTTATATTTATTTACACTTTATCCACGAGGTGCAATTATACCTGAAGCTCATCTTCACGAATCCTTATGCTTTGGGCCAAATTATGTTGCTCTGTTGTCATTCCGGCTTGACAATTGTAACTTTTACAATTTCAAACTTGCAAAATGACACTTTCTACCCCCCAAATACCATTTGCAAGGGCGGTGTCCTGTCTTGGGTCTCTAAACAGCTGGGAAGCAATGGTCATGATTCTGTCCTCCCTATCTGGTGAAATCTCCATAGGGATTTTTGCTTAGCATGATTAGGAGGAGTAATCTCGCTAAGGTCAGAGTTACTGAATGTGTTGTGACTTGTCTTTAAGCACCTCTGGCTTTAGGGATGTATTTAGCCATTATAAAGTAGCAACCTTCCAGGTATTCCTCAAGTAAAAGCAAATGTGATATCCTCTTTCCTGCAGTTGACGTAATCACTGCTTGACTTCTCCTCTATTTGAACCAATCAGCTTTTAGGATTCAGTCTGGCATAGATCAAGAAGTGCGATTGTTGATGTCTAATTCATTTATTTAAGTTTCCAGAACATAATCAGTTTAATAAATTGTCCTTCCCCTAAATATATCTGAGAGAGGCCACATTATGTTAGTCTAATGACTGCAACATGTAGAAAATAAAAACAAGCGTTAACAAAAAAATGATGAAAATGCAATTTGCAGCCAGCTTGCAGTTGGCATTGCTTATCTGAATCTTTCCTAAATGTCTTCAGAGACTTGGTTCTGGACCATCCTAGTTTTAGCTTTTCAAAAATAAACCTTCCCTCTTCTTTTAAATAGGGACATGCCAGAATTAGAAGCACTTATCCGAGCTGCCCAAGCTTTGAGTTTCAGGGTTCAGGAAAAAAAAAAAAAAAAAAAGGACCTGTGGGACCTGGAACTGAAACAGCTTTGGTTTGGCTTTTGCAAAACCCAAACTATACTTTTGCTCTTTTGCTCTTTTTTTTTTTTTTTTTTTTTTTTTTTTTTCAAAAGCCTCTGTCACAGAAGCAGAAATGAATGAAAGAATGACCGTGGCTCAGCTACATTGGTCTGTGTAGCGCTGGCTCACATGATACGAGAGAGAGAGTGGCAATGTTCCCACCCAGGAATAGCTGGGGAGGAAAGCAGGGTTAGTCTGGGAGTGCGACGTGTCGGACCAGGTTGATGTGACGGCAAGGCTGTCTCCACGCACCTTCCCTAGGTCCTCAACCTATCTATGCTAGATTGCTTGTGTCTTGGCTGGGAATAGCTGCAAGTCTGAAACCTTTTCAAGTGGAGTGTGTGTATCCTGTTTTACTTCATTGATTTGCTTCATTACTATGGTAATCTCCTTCACTGTGTGTGTTTATAGAAAGCTTGTTCTCCAGGTTAGGAAACAAGAATTGCTTTCATTGTTGGGCTTCTTCCAAGCTCCATAGTTATTTATAACCATATTTGTGGCAAATCTTTTTCACAACCCTTTTTTTTTTTGAAACTTGACTATTTCAAACCTGGGCAACATCACAGTCCAGGTTTGCCAAAAGCCATGTGATCTAAGGGGAAGAATATTTGGAATGACATGCTCCTTGTTTTCTCCCTTGTGCAATAGTGCCTCATTGCTGTTATATTTGCAAAAGGGGGGATTTTCTATTATCAGCAAATCTCCTCCACTGTGCTTTCACCATCTAATAGCCATTAAAAAGAAATAAAATACAAATGTGTTTTGCTATCATTGAGTTTCTATTAATCCCCCCTCCACCTTCTGAATCTTGGTGCTCTTTTAAGAGTTATCTGCCAAGGCTCTTGCTAAAGTTCCCCAAGATGAGCAAACTATACTTCTAGTCACGATGCCAGTACTTTCAAGTGAGAACATTCCTTATCAAAAGTATGTCTTTTAATAATCATGTTCTGTGAAAAAGATGATAAATATCTTGTAAAAATTCCAGACAATTTTAGTGCATTTGTCATGAGAGAAATTTCCATTGTATGAGTGGTCCACTAAAGTTTTAAAGCACTTTTGATCTTCTGTTTTGGACAAACTATTTTGTCTTTTCCAGGTAGAATAAGGCAGGGTTGTTAAATGTATCCCTGGAGTGTCTAAGTTAATTAGATTTGTTAATCAAGAGAATACAAGTCAGATGTGCTTCAAATATTTCCTGCATAGGGTCAGCTGAATGCTCTGGGACAAGTTTTGAAATAAAAGTGTAACCCAAAATTGTGAAGGCTAGCAACAACTTCCTCACCATGGAAAACACTGTTCTGAACAATGATTTGCACGGAACGATGATTCAATATTAGTGCAATTTCCTGTAACACGCTGCCAGATTTTCAGACATTGTGTAGAAGACAAATATCTTCGGCTGACTCACTCTCATCTTTCTCCATCTTCATTTATTACAGTGCATCTGCTCAGGATCAGTCCTGCCACATCTACTGCTAAGGCTAGTCCCCATGAACTACAGAGCCTGGAAACAAGAGAGAGAACCAGGAAAGAAGAGGACTTTCTGCTGGTCGAGGAGGATTGGGCTAGGGATTATTTAGGCAAACTGGACACCCATAAATCTATGGGCCCAGATGGGATGTACCCAAGAGTGCTGACAGAACTGGTGGAGGTTATTGCTGAGCTGCTCTCCATCATCTTTGAGAGATCATGGAGGGTGGGGGAGGTGCCGGAGGACTGGAAGAAAGCCAACATCACTCCAGTCTTCAAAAAGGGCAAGAAGGAGGACCCAGGAAACTACAGGCTGGTCAGCCTCACCTCCATCCCTGGAAAGGTGATGGAGCAGCTCATCCTAGAGGCCATCTCTCTCTCTTCCTATCAAGGAAAAGAAGGTGATCAGGAGTAGTCAGCATGGATTCACCAAGGGAAATCATGTTTGATGAAACTGATAGCCTTCTACGATGGGGTGACTAGCTGGATGGATGGGGGGAGAGCTGTGGATGTTGTCTCCCTTCTTCTACCTTGACTTCAGCAAGGCTTTCGACACAGTCTCCCATAACATCCTCATAGGAAAGCTCTGGAAGTGTGGACTGGACGAGTGGACAGTGAGGTGGATTGAGAACTGGCTGGATGGCAGAGCTCAGAGGGTGGTGATAAATGGGGCCGAGTCTAGTTGGAGGTCTGTGGCCAGTGGTGTCCCCCAGGGGTCAGTATTGGGCCCAGGGCTGTTCAATGTGTTCATCAATGACTTGGATGAGGGCACAGAGGGCACCCTCAGCAAGTTTGCGGGCAATACCAAACTGGGTGGAGTGGCCGACACTCTAGAGGGCTGAGCTGCCATTCAGAGGGACCTAGATAAGTTGGAGAGTTGGGCAGAGAGGAACCTCATGAGGTTCAACAAGGACAAGTGCAGGGTCCTTCACCTGGGGAGGAATAACCTCAGACACCAGGACAGATTAGGGGTTGACCTGCTGGAAAGCAGCCTGGTGGAGAGGGATTTGGGAGTTCTGTTTGACAACAAGTTAACCATGAGTCAGCAATGTGTCCTCGTGGCCAAGAAGACCCATGGGATCCTGGCCTGCATCAGCAGGAGTGTTGCCAGCAGATCGAGGGAGGTGATCCTGCCCCTTTCCTCATCTCTGGTGCAGCCACACCTGGAGTTTTGTGTGCAGTTCTGCTCTCCCCAGTACAAGAGCAATGTGGAGCTTCTAGAGAGGGTCCAACGTAGAGTGACTAAGATAATTAAGGTACTGGAGCACGTATGTTATGATGAAAGACTAAGTGAGCTGGGTCTGTTTAGCCTGGAGAAGACTGAGAGTAGATCTGATCAACATCTTTGAGTACCTGAGTGGAGAATGTAGGGAGCCCAGGGAGGTTGTGGAGTCTCCTTCTCTGGAGATCTTCAAACCCGCCTGGATGTGACCCTGTGCCCCGTGCTCTAGGTGTCCCTGCTGGAGCAGTGGAGTTGGACTAGATGATCTCTAGAGGTCCCTTCCAACCTCAACCATTCTGTTATTCTGTGATCTGCCATCAGTGCACTCCTTCAGCAAGTAGAAGAATATGGCTGACTGATCTCCTTAGTACAGTGGAGCTAATTAACACTTAATGATTTGAATGGTAAAATCTTATGTATTCCATGTCGATTCTCTGCTTATTGTGCATTTACCTCTTTGAAGGTGCTAGTGTTACATAGTGAATAGGTGCGAGTCTGAGCAGTTTCGAAACTTACTCAATAATTTATATCTCAGTTGGCTTTGACCAGCATGAGCTGACCCAAAGAACCAAGAAAGTGAGACACAGCAGGATGACAAACACCCTGCCTGCTTGATAGGCATATGGCTAGAAAAGACATGGTCAGTAGTGAACAGTCTCCCTTGGTGAATAACTGCAAGGAGTGCAAAAGCAGGAAGACACAGGGTCTATCCCCCCCCATCCTATCCACTCTGTCCGGCCTTCCTAAGCATGAGTTTGTCATGATGAAAAAAAAGAAGGGAGATTTTCTTACTCATGGGGCAGGAATTCCACTTAATCCCACTTCTCCAGTATTTAGAGGATAAAATACCACTCTAATACACCCAATGACTGCACCCTGGGTAGGATGCCATTTTCCTTCAATAGATGTAGATGTTTCTTTCTTCATAAGATGAGGATGATCAGGGGCCTGGAGCATCTGCCCTATGAGGAGAGGCTGAGGGAGCTGGGCCTGTTCAGCCTGGAGAAGAGAAGGCTGAGAGGGGATCTAATCAGTGTCTACAAGTACCTCAAGGGAGGGAGTGGGGAGGATGGTGCTGGTCTCTTTTCAGTGGTGGCCAGCAATAGGACTAGAGGAAACTGCCCCAAACTGAAACACCAAAAGTTCCACAGGAACTTAAGGAAAAATTTCTTGACAGTGAGGGTGACAGAGCACTGGAACAGGTTGCCAAGAGAGGTTGTGAAGTCTCCTTCTCTGGAGATCTTCAAAACCTGCTTGGACATAGTCCTGTGCCACGTGCTCTAGGTGACTCTGCGTGTGCAGGGGGGTTGGACTAGATGATGTCTAAAGGTCCCTTCCAAACTTAACGATTCTATGAGTCTGTGTTTCTAATCCTTGCATTGTTTGGATGCAATCCTCTGTATGCTTATATTTTTCCATTGCTAGGTGATTTTTTTTTTTCAAATGCTGGTGAGTGTTTGACTTGCAGGAGGCCAGACACGACTCCTGAAGGCTTCAATATGAGTCAAACAGAAATCACTTTATTCGTGTTACAGCACTCTATCTACTACATTTCTGCTAAGTCATCTAGCCATGCGTATGCTTACATTGCAATTCGTTACGTACTACTGTCCACGCGTCTTCTACCGTACTAAGTTGTCTGTAGATATCGGGGCACGCTTTTCCTTGATTGGCCCGCACACAGTCCTCTA
>NW_010586087.1:3300-21656 GCF_000705375.1 Tinamus guttatus
CCGGATTGAGGACCCTGGCGGGCCGTATCCGGCCCACGGGCCGTAGTTTGAGGACCCCTGCTCTAGATATTGCCCTTCACCATATTGACACACGTTCTTTCTTGATGAGACCCTTCTCAGTATCGCTGAGATACAGGCACAAAACCTGACAAAGACTAGGGTCATCGTCCGACCCTACAGGGCGCCACCTAAATCCCCCTGGTAACTTCTATTCTGGCCAAACAAAACAACAATATTTTATCATTAGTTCCTTGGATATTTCTGGGGGAATGCGCAGGTTATCCCAAACCCTCAACATTCTCCCCAAGCGACTATATGGGGATAAGTCGAGGTCGTCATTCCTTTTCCCAACATCCTCTTTTGGCTTTCCTTTGCTGCCCTCCCTGGATGTCCATGTCGGGGTCGTGAACCCTTTTGTTCCCCACTGTCCCATAGTACTCACCAGTGAGATTTCAATGGTCCTTTCTGTCAGACTTGGAGGTCCTTTCCGTCAGACCTAGTCCTTTTCATAGGACTTAGCGCTACCCGGAGGTCCTTTCCGTTGGACCTAGCCCTTTCCATTGGACTTAGTAGTCCTTTCCATCAGACTAGTTGAGGACCCCCCTGGTCCTCCCTATGGATCCCCCTGATCCATTGCTCCTAGCGGTTCTTTCCATCGGACCTAGTCCTTTCCATCGGACTACTTGAGGACCCCCTCCCGGTCCTACCTGCGGATCCCCCTGATCCGCTTCTTGTCTGTCTACGGACAGTCTCGGGAACCCAATCAGTCGTCCGATGCTGGCTGCCATCGAAGCGAGTCAATCATCAAAAGCTTTGGTGAGGTACGCCGTCGATCCCGATCGCCGTCTGCCGTTCCCGGAAGGTGGAAGGATCCCGGATGAGCCCCCAATTGTGCAGAAAAAACTTTATTCGAATAAAGGGAGAGGCCACCAGGCATATCCCTGTGGGGTCTCTCAAATTGCTGGGGGACGCAGCCCCCCTTTTATCCTAATTTCCCGACCGAGGGACGCCCTCTCCTTTTCCCCATTGGCCAAGGCACTCAGAAGTTACAGCCTTCCCAGCCCACCTAGACCAAGCTCCTGCCTCCTGCCATCTGTTCTCACCTAAGGTCACCTGACTCCTTTGTCCCCCTTGCTGAAGAATGTGGGGGTATTCCCTTATTTGTAAAGGCCTCCACCTCTTGGCAGATGGCTCTTTTGTCCCACTCGCTCATGGCTCAGCTCAGTCTCCCCCCTCCCTTTGTCCTGCTCTTCAGCCAGAATGTGGGGAAATCCCCTTATTGGTGAATACACAAACTTGAGCATTCTGCTCATTAGAAAATAACTGTAGTATTATTCCTTACTTAGGATTAGGATTCCTAAATCGTTACTTAGGTACTTAAAAAACAAAAAAAAAAGAAAAAAAGAAATAATGTGAAATCAGTGCATGATCTATTATAACCAATTTTCATCTGAGATGCAAAACAAAGTTCAGGATTCTGTCACAATCAATGACATGAGATATCAGTGATATGAGAACAAATTCCTGCCTCTGCCAGTGTGCCAGCCCATTGCTCAACACTGATGATTTTCATCTGCCTGCAGGGGTATTGGTGTTGCTTAGGTCAAAATGGAACTTGTTAACAAGTTTTATTTAAAACATACTAGTATGTGGCTTTTCTTAATCTTATGCCATTTGATTCTCAAAAAAAATGCGGAGGAGGAGAGGTATCAAGTCTAATGTTTATAGGAACACTTGTAAATTTTATACTGAGTTGTGAGCAAGATAATTCTCATGAACAAAGAATTAGTGGTAGTTGTAATTGCTTCCACATGGTAGTATCCAAAAGGTTAGGCAATCTAAAACCTCATCATTTTTTAGAGCAATTGCTTAATTTTGGCATACTGTGTCAAATGGCAGTGAAGTTCTAGTGAGTGACTTACTGTCTCCATTAGTTGTCCACAGACAGCACCTGGCTAAGCTGTAAGCTGACATCTATAAGTGTGGTGCCGTTAGCCTTTTTGGCTGAAGGCAAATGATATTGCACTGTTTGTGGCAGCATCAGAACTCACAGACAATCAAGTCTTTAAATTGCCTTACTCTTTGTTTAATTATGTAGGTAAAGCATATTATTTTAGAAGAAGGTCCACTAAAGTGACTAAACAAATTGTACTTGCTATCAAATGAGTTATCAAGATGCTTTATAAAGCAGCCACACGTAATGGCAATATAGCTGTGAATTATATTGTCTGTGAGTGATGTTGCCTGCTTTGCGTTGTTGACACCTGCTGTCATTTTTCCTACACATGATCTTTAAATAAACTGACTGTGGTTTTTTTCGATATGATACTCTTAATCAGTAATGGTCAAAAGAAATATTGCTACTTGAAATAATCGCAGTTGTACCCTACTCAAAGGTAAGAAACAGGAATGTTACTAGGTACTGAGAAAATAATCCTTTCCTTTCCACCTTTCTAATCGCCTTTTCTCCAGACTGATTGACCTTCTGCAGTTCCCACCATCACTGCAGATGGCTTCCCCAACGTCCCGTTTAGAGCGTAAATTGTCTTGAATATAAAATTCTGGCTTCAATAAAATACACTTTATTTTCCATTCTTTTCTTCAGCTATTTTATTTAGCCTGTTTACATCCAAAACTTGATTTAACGACTGCATAACCAAGTCAAACAGTTGTTCTGACTTAGAAAAAAATGAACTCGAACATGATCAAGTATCTTGGATAGAATGATGCCAAGAAACATTCTTTTTCCTTTTTCTTTCTTCTTTTTCCTTTTTTCTTTTAAGATTTTTTTGTTTGTTTGTTTTAGTAGTTACAGACTACTTTTCTTAATGGACTTGACACTATGTATGAATGTAATCTTAATTCAAAATCATTTTGACTGTATAAAAAATGAAAACTTCAGAAGCCAGCAGTGCTTGCCTGGAGGTCCATCTGGAGGTCCATCTCCAAGGTTCTGTCACAAGAGAAGGAAGAAACACAGCCACTTAGGGCTGCTTTCAGCCCTGAGTTTGTAGTTCATCCTTTGCCATTCCAGTCCATATCTCATGCCAAATAGGTCTTTTGCAAATAGGAAAGATGGATTGCATGGAAAGATTATTATATATGACAGAAAGGTAAAACTTGAACTGAGAACTTAATTACAGATAATGCCAAGGAATAATGTTCAAGTCACAATTATCTTTCAGCAGGGGAACTTGGATTGAACTGGACAGAGCATCTTAAACTTAAATGCTGCTAGTTTTCCAAAGTATCCTGCATCTGTCCAGCAAATGTAGAGTATCCCATCCATATGTTGCATATGCCCAACTTGCAACACTAAATGGCTTTAAAGACTTCCCTCCCTTTGCAAAGTATTGATTGTTTTAGACAAATGCTACTTAAATATAAGAAACATCTGTTAATGCTGCAAGTATAATGGCCTATCTTTTGTTCTCAAATTCAGGAATATTTTGCTTGTTTCTTTAGGGTTTCTTTTTGTTGTTTTCTTCAGTCTTATGGAATTAGTTCAGAAATGTAAGATGACATATATTAATTTTATGGTAATCTGAACATCTTAAAATGAGGCAGCTTAAATACAAAACCATCCTTAAAATATTTTCAACAAAAGAACAAAGCAACTAGTAATAGTATATTCTCTAAATAGGCCTAATGAAAACCAGAAACTCTTTGTTCTCCTCATCTATTACAGTGCCTCTGCTAATTTCCATCTGTGTTCACTGTAGTTGAGCAATGATGTTCAATTGCACAATAAAACCATCTTTTACTGGCTGAAACTTCCCTGTGATAGACACTATGCATTATTTATAATATGGCCATTGTTTAAGAGACTGCACAGCCCATTGATAGTAAAAGTAAAATGTGTTCTACTATTGAAACAACTTGTAAAATGTACAGCATAATAAAATGCCTTATTGTTAATAGAAAATGTGTTAAATACAGTCTTCTGTGTGTGGTTTTCATTTGTTTTGAGAATAAAATACTTTGCAGGGTGTTCCTTTCTATTTGTTTCTTTGTTCTTCCCTGTCCACTCCTCCTGTAATAGTTTGTTTGTTTTTGTGGAGAAAAAATACTGAATACTGTCACACTGAATATGTAGTTTCCCAATCTAGGCAGTGAAAATTAAATCCAATGAAAATTAAGAAGGTTAAAACAGACAAACATAATTTCCTTAAATGCACTTTGAAATTCCATTTGAGGTTGACTTATACACAAGAATTTTTATTTGATGATGGAAAAAATATCTGACTTGGTGGAATTAAGTTATTCTACTTAAGTTTTCATTGAAGCATTACTAGCAAAATAAAAGCATTTGAATGATGCCAAAAAGATTGCAATAACAAATAAAGCTATTACTGGAGGAGTGGATAAGGAAGAACAACAAAAAAAACAAACAGAAAAGAATAACCTGTACTTTGTTGTCCCTATCTTGGTTTAGAAGTCATTCTCACTGCTCCAGTAATAGTCCAGGTCCCAGCAATAGTCCAGGTTCCTAAAAAAAAATTACTGCAATGTTTTTAGATTAATGTCTGACAGGAACCAATTCTACCAATGCATTTAGTTAGACTGAAATATCATCAAGCTAAATTAAGCACATTTAAGATAAAATGTAAGTCTCCTAGATTTCTGTTTGTATTCTGTGGAAGGAAGTTTTCTTCCATTCCATTTTTGTCTGTAGTCTAATTTATGGGGAAAGAGAATGTCAGGTTTAAAAGTATGATGCAGATGATATATAGGAAAATCTTTCAGTTTCTTTATGCTACATTTCTATATTTAGTTTTTCAAAGATGATGATGTTGATGCTCCAAAAAATTTAATAAATTACATTGGTGAAAATCCTTCTGAAGTTTCAATATTCAACCAAACACTTACTCTGTGATTAATGCTATCAGAAAATCACTTATGTCCTAAAAATCCATTAAAACCTTAATTAGCACTATTGAAATGCAGTCAAGTTGTCAGTGAGCTATATTATCGGATAGGTACAGTTGTTGCATCCATTAGCTACTCCTGATGGAGAAACATCTTTAACAACTTCTGGGAATATAGCAGGAAGGCAGTAGTTCAAGATTTATGAGTGTTATTATTAAGAAAATTAATTACTTGGTTTCTAGTTATTTTATTTGGCAGGTGGTGTTGTGCCTCTCATTCCTGATCTTTTGTTCCGTATGTAAAGTGCTCTCTTCTGTTGATATGTTGTAAACTGTATTCAGATTGCTTTTCTAATAATCACAATTACTACTTGTGAGAGAAAAGTTATAAAAATATCATAAAAGAAAGAGGCTTGCTTTCTCTTTTCTTATATTTAATTTGCATTTTTTACATCTTCCAGCATATTCAACTTTTAGAACCTTAAAAGAAGGTGGAATGAATGTTTTCTTAGTCTTTGAGAAACTTATGTGATAGTCTAAATGCATTATCAGTGAGAATAGTCCATCCATACTATAGTTTTGCATAACGTTCATATTTCTGTCTTCCAGACCACATTCTGCATCAAAAATTTAGCCTGTGCTATATATCAGCAGTTGTTTTTGTAGCATTCACCTTGTTCCGACAATCAAATACCTGCTTTTTCCCTAGATTGGTATGGGCATATTAAGTGGTAGGAGAGTTAATTCTTTCCCTCCCCTATCTTGTTCCAAGAAGAGTCCTGCTGTTGAAGATTACATTGTTTTTTAGGCTAACATCCATTCCCCACTATCTGCATTCTCCCAAGCTGATCTCTGGAGGGACATAGGTAAATTATAAGAGCAAATTGAATATATGAAACAGTTTTTATCATACAGTTTTATTTGTATGTAAACCAACCTTCACTTTTAATGGAAAATGGATTAATTGTTACCCATTGTCCTCACTCAGGAAGGGAATAAATCCACAGAATAGTTAATTCTGTGGACCTTAGAAGAGACATTTCTGAGAGGGCTACTTAATTCATAGTAGATATTGCAAATAGTGATATTTTCTTTGGTGTTGTTTTAAAAATCAATAGCTTCCTCATGCAAACAGTCTGCTTCTAGGAGCTGTATTGTTGTCGTTGAATGATTTTGACAGCTCTTGGAGTGGTAAGAACAAATGGCAAATGGAATTTCAATATGTTGTTGAACTTTGTAGTGATTCATATTATTTACATTAGTTATTATTACTTTAGTTACCCAGAATATTTTATAGTTCATAGCATATAATGGTAGAGTAGATTACTAGATCAATTGCATAGTAATATGCATGGCTTACAGTATTATCATTGTTTTACCAATTTCTTGAGCTAAAAATATGAGTTAGAATGAAGACCATGGTCTTCTAAAAACTCACACCAGGAGTCGTAACTAGGAGGGACCAATTTATTATTGAACCATGATTGTGCCATAGTGGTTACATGTAGCTGATCATAATGTTTCATTCAAAGGAAAGGAAAGGAAAGGAAAGGAAAGGAAAGGAAAGGAAAGGAAAGGAAAGGAAAGGAAAGGAAAGGAAAGGAAAGGAAAGGAAAGGAAAGGAAAGGAAAGGAAAAGCTCACATGGAAAGGGGATAACTTTAACTATAGCATCTACCATTTTGCTATCATTGGAAAAATGGGACAAAGATATTAGAAATTGGGAGAGAGACCAGGAGAGGAGAGGAGAGGAGAGGAGAGGAGAGGAGAGGAGAGGAGAGGAGAGGAGAGGAGAGAAAAGAGAGAAGAGGAGAAAAGGTGTAAGACAGACCCTTGTAGTTTTCCGGAACATTTTAACCTTAAAGTTTAAAATGTCCCAACAGTCCCCTGATTTCTAGTTGTAGCCGATTACTTTCTATATTCAGAGATATAAAGGCAATATAGTGCCCTTTTCCATTCTGCAAACAGAAAAGAAAATGTCTATTGGATATTCCCAACTCTAATTTTATTTTAGTTCTTAATATGGTTATAAAACCTCCTAAAGGTATTTGTGTGTAACTGCTGTTGGTATTTTTGACCTCTTCTACTTTATAGATGTCTGAATATTTTAAGTTGTAGCTTAGATTAATTGCTAATAAGTGGATATTGTTTTCTTTTACATGTGACTTCTTTGTATTGTGCCTACACATGTTCATCTGTGTCCAGAATTGTTTTGAAATTCTTTAAGTCTGCAAAATGTTTTTGAAGCAAACAGGGTGCTGAGGTCTTTGAGCTTATCCCAGCAGTTTTTGTCACTTTTCTCCTATTCCATTCTTTTCCTCTACTTTTGAAAATCTGTTCCATCCTAGCTATACGTTTCTGATAACTATATTACTAGTTTGTGGCCTGTTCTCTTCATAAAAAATAAATATGTGGTTGTTACTACTTAGGCAGCATCTTATTCTAAGTCATCAGTTAAAGTTTATTGTTCAGAAAGAATAATTATTAAAACCTATAACGAAGTGATAACATTATGCCTACTAAATAAGTACTCCAATATAAAATAGTCTTGTTTTATTAGGGACAGCTTATGAATGTATGGTTTAGATTTCACTTCTATAAGTAACTCATGCGTACACCTGCAGGCTTAGTTTAGTTTATGGCAAGGATATGGGAAGCTATTAAATAACCATAATGGTTCAGTCTAGAGATAAGTGTTTTAGTGCCTGTTAAAAGTGAAGTCTTGTGAAGTCTCAAGTGGCATAGATTGTGAATGCTATATGGAGTCTCCTAATAGACTAAAAAGACATTAAGTGAAATCACAAATGACAGGTTCAAAACAACACAAACCAATGCTACCTAACACAGTGCAAAATGGGTGCTAGGTGTCATGGGGAACACTAGAAACTAAAAGCTTGAGTTCAAAACCAGTTCAAAGTAATGGAAGAAAAAGATATCCAAGATAGTTCAGGAGGGTGATATCACCACTGATTCAGCAAGCCACGAGGCTAAAACCACTGGTGTGGAGAATACCATCCGGAAATTTTGCTCTACCGTTACTGGTAGTTCCAATGCTGGATGCTCGTCCATATAAACTTTGCTTTAGTCCAGTTAGTATCTTATGTTAATCTGCTTTTCTAATTTCTAGAATACTCAATTCACAGGTCTTGATGTTTTGTGGCAGTTCTTTTTGTTGTAACTTAAAAGGGAAAAAAATCTGGCTAGCTAGTTGCAGCTTTGATCTGAATAAAGACCAAAGTTGGCATTCTCAAAGCTATATCTAAAAAGGCTTAAGGAAAGAATAATTCAGCTACTTAGTCTCCTCAGACTTTTGGAGCTTCTTAGCTGATTCATTCAGTCACTTAGGCATGGAGGTAGGTAGAAAAGAAGGACAAAGGAGTAGGAAAAGTTGCTTCTTTCGGGGTTTTATTCTTTCGATTCTCACCAAGCAGGAACATTCACCAGTATTTATTTAAGCAGTGCTAGTTACACTGATACAAGTGGAACTATACCATTGCTGAAAAGCTAAAATTTTTTAAATTATACATTTTTTTGTGGAAAGAGATACTAGAGATTTCACTTGTGTGATGAAACATTTATTCCTTCCCAGACTTCATTCTGTATGGCTGGGGAGTTGGATAGAACTCAGCTATTAAATATGTTCATAGTTGAATGTGAATGTGCTTGCTCATGGGTTACACTGAAAATGTAGAAATATTCTATTTTTTCCTTTCCTAATATTCTACTGTAGTTCTGCTGTAAATATAAAGTATGCAAAAATTAGTACGAACACAAAGGTTGCAGAAGGAGAACTGGAGGTGGGAGAGCAGAGAGAGTTGTAGAAGAAAATATATTTTAAAAGACTTTGGGCAAAAACTTAGCTTAATTTTAATGCAAATGAAAAAATGCCTTTAGCAGAATATTTGGATTACTTCAGAAGTGGGTTTGGCTTTATTTTCAAACATTCTTTTCTGAAGTAAACTTCAAAAGAAATACTTTGTTACAAACAGAAACACCGTCTTCAAAGTTTTGGAAAGAAAATTGTAACAGTGAAAGCAATCTTCAGCTGAAATTTCTATGTAGAACTTTTCCACAATACGAAGGTTTTTTGCTACAGAAGTAATGGAAGCTTGAGCCAGTAAGGACTGGCAACTACACTTAATAGCAGGAGCTTGCAAAATTATATTGATGTGTGGCTGGAAATAAAAATAATAAAAAATAAAAAAATAAAAATACTGTCAGTTGACTGAGCTTGATGTGCCCTCACTTGAAGCTTATATGCTTTATATATATATATATATTTCTGTCTTATTACAAAGTAATAAGAGCTGAAGCATTTGAAAAGCATTTTTTTCTCATCTGTCTGGACTTTGGTACCATTACTACGTACAAGTGTTTGCTTAACAAATACAATGTCATACCATTATTTACATTTCTCTATATAGGCTATAAATTGCGAGAACATATTTTCATGTTCCAAAAAATAGTAGTATTTGTATTGGGATAACTGTTCCTGAAGAATTTAAAAGTTTTTTGGAGGTAGACAAGGACATGCGTGCTGTAGAACAGGAAAACAGAATGCTTGGATAGGAAATGTGCTTGTATATGTTCATGATGCTACCAGCCAGATGGACCTTCTGTGCTGCTTATGAGTAGCGTTTCTGGCACTGTGCTGTCAGAGTGCCTAGTGCAATTGGTTTAAAGGGTTCTTTCACTGTAAATTAACTGTAGCCCACTAACGAGAATTTGTGTTGCTTATTTTCTGTAAGAGAAAATGTGTTGTCATTTTTTGACCTTGACAGATTCTGAAAGGGTATAAGACGACAGCACAAATTCATCATTTGTATAAGCTGATTATGCTTGTACATATTATGATTATTTCAGAATTTAAGGATCATTTACAATCACTTTTGGAGGTGATTCTCATATAACTATTGGCAGAATCTGTTTTAAATTCAGTAGTGATGTGCATCAAATGGCAGTGGTGCCACACTCAAAGGGAAAAAAAAATCCACATCAACTAAGTAGATACTGGTAATTTGTGATGGAGGTAGCATTTTGAAGTGCAGGTGAGAGAGACACAGGGCTGCCCAGGAACAACTCTTCAGGGGAGTTCGAATGTTGTGAAATCCAGATAAATAAATCTGTCAGAAAATGACTTGGAGTAGATGCAACTCATCTTTAAAAAATGATTCATGCTTTATGTAAAAATCTAGTTCCACTCAAAATGAGAATTGTATTGATTCTTCATCTGGAGATCTATTTACTTGTGTTGGCGATAGCTTGTAGGTTAGAATGCAAATACAAAGACTTATAACTTTGAGATGTTTATTTTTGTTAAGAATAAATAGTGCTAACCTTTTAACATTCTTTATATAGTTTACCTGAAGCATTGTGCAACTACAGAAAGCTGGAAAGCAGCAACAAAGTAAATGCAAAGGTAAATAAATGTAACTACTTGTGAGCTTCCAAATACTTCATTGTATGAGCATAAACCCTGCTGTGGTGTAGCTATGTGTTGTGATAACACAGCATCTTAAAATACATCTCAGATACCCGTAATTTCATAGGAAGTTATTCTCTGTTAGCATACCTTGCATTAAAAAAAAAATACCTTTTTCTAGATACCTTTAAGGTCCTCAGTGAGGTTCTTCTGTTTCAGAATTGTAAAACTGCTTGTATCACATCTTAGTTTTCTGAATGACTTAACTCTAATCATTTTAAAAGCCCCCCAAAAAGGACAGAAGAGATTACCTCATATCTTTAAATATTTTCACATCTTTATGTCAATGGTGTATTCCTGTGAAATGGAACAGTACTTCTTACATGTAATGTAAGTAGTCTTTCTTCACCACAATTAACAGGGTCATATATGTGAAATGTGCTAGAACAGACAAAACAGATTAATGTCTAATCAATAGATGTCAAATCATTACACATTATTACATGTCTAATCAAATGTCAGAGATTTCTTTTCTCTTAACTTCATAAGTCAAAAATTAGTTCCTTTTGATCTTATTGTGAGTCGCGTGAATGTGCAAGTTTATAAATTTGAGGTTAAATTTTATTTTAGTTTTTATCTGCATATTTTTGTTTCTGAAATCAAGTTAGGGACACTAATACATGGTATTTTCATCAATTTAGATACTGCTTTATATTTGTTTACATTTTTGATACTTGTATTTAGTGACATTTCTCTCTGTTGGCTGTTCAGCTCAAATTTAAAATATGAGAGTATTGACATTAGCCATTGACATTAAGAAAAAATTCCATTGCTAAAGAAATTTTCTTCTATCACTTAAAAGTGCTTCTCTCTTCTGAAGTATTTTCTTATCATTTTTAAAAAATAATATTTAAGAGCTATATTTAATAGTCGTCTTGTTCTTTTTTTTCCCCCTGAAATTTCTCTGGTTTCAGATATGTTTTGCTTGGTTTAGTAAAAATGCAATTTTGTCGTAAAAACTCCTATGTGGTAACAACTAGTCAAAACTAATATATTTGTAATTCATCCGTTCTTTTTGAAGAAATGTTTATACCCACTTGATAATTTCTCTTGTTCAATAGAATCTTCCTTCTTTTAGGAACTACCCTTCCTTCCACATTTTATGCCTTGGTTTCAAAGTTGCTAGTTTCACATTTAGTAGTGAAATCCCTTTCAGGAATTAAATATATATATATATATACACACACACACATGAAAATTCCCCATTATCATTTGCTCCTGAGATCAGTAGGAAACCATACTAAGTTGCTCTACGATTAAAACAATGCTTGACATTGTACAAAGCACAAATATACAAGGCTGTTTTTTTGTCAAAATCTTATAAGCTGGAAGACCAAATGCAGACAAAAATATCTGTTAGGTTCCTCTTCCCCCCACCCCAGTTTGTTAAAATCTGTTCAGTTGTGTTGTTGTGTGCTAATTACAGGAGCCCAGCAGGGCTCTTCTAAAACAACTTCTGGAATAGAGAAAGCTTAGTAATATATGTGACATTTCTGTCTCTCAGTTTTTTCCTTATTTGTAGGCTATGCCTCTACTAACATACAAGAAGCTATGATGAAGATCTAGTTACCTGCCTGAATATTTTAAATTTGAAATGTTTAAAATCCTTCACTTAGGAAAATGCAGTTTACTTTAAATCAGGCAAAACTGGAGGCTTTAAAGCTGGAATTTTCTGTTCTCTTTCTTTTGTATGCATTTATGCACATGAATTCATAAATTTGGAGAAAATGTGACTGCAAAGGCAGATAGCTTTGTCTAGATTTACGTTAGCAAGGAGTATGTTGTGATAGGAGAGGATCTGTAGAGAGGAACAGTGGGTTTTAGGCTCTGATGATTACGATCTATGTACTGTAGATTTCCTTCAGATCCTTCAGATTAGCTCCAGCACTGTTCCGGATGGGCTCGGGATTCGACAATAATCATGCAAAATGAGATGGCTACGTCGAGCCTTTGTTCAGGTGAAAGCATATAAAAGCAAAATATGGATGGTTACTCAAGAGGCAATACCTGCCAGTGGAATACTGGAACCAAACATCCTCTCAAGCTAGCAGATCAGAGAGAGAGTTGCTGACTGGCTCCCGCAGAAGACAGCACAGGTCTCAGAGTTAGGAGTTTCTCCTTCCCCGCCAAACCTCTCCGCACTGTCCTCTTTATGTCCAGTGCATCCTGGCAGGTAGGGTCAGTACAACCCAGGAGGCAGCCCGGGGGGGCAGACAAACTCCGCCTCTAGTTGCACAACTCTCCCCCTGGGTGCCCAGGTGCGGATACCAGTCGGGGGTCCCAGCCCTTAATTTGAGGGTCCTGCCTTCCTCCTCTTCTTCCTCATTTCTGGGTGTTTGACCTCCAAAGCTAGTTTGGAGGACGTCTGCGGTTAAGTTGGCTACAAGCCCAGCCGAGCAGCCGGCTTCAACTGGTTTTTGGAGGGGGCTACCTGTGAACCAGGCTGAGCAGCTGCATCTGTGCTACTTATCGCTCAGCCTAGGCAGGCAAACATCTTCTTTCTCAAGGTCTGGATTCTGCTTCTTACAGGAGATTTTTATGACTCTGCAGATCATAAAAATTTCCACCTCCTATACAAGCACTTCTTGTGGACTGATTGCCCCTGAGCGACTGGAAAAATCGAATGTTGTTTCATTAGATGATGTCACCAAAATCATAAAGTTCATCTGTCTCTTACATCTTCGTTTTGAAAAAGTTATACAAAGGCATATGGCAAAGGCCAGGTATGCTATTTTTACTTAGCTATGAACTCACTGGAGAGGGAACAGTACAAAGAAAGCAGCACTTTGGGTTCTTAATGGTTCTGACTTCTGCATTACTAGAAAGCTAATATCACAGAATCACAAAATCACAGAATGGGTAAGGTTGGAAGGGACCTCTAGAGATCATCTAGTCCAAGCCCCCTGCTCCAGCAGGGACACCTAGAGCACATGGCACAGGGTGGCATCCAGGCGGGTTTGGAAGATCTCCAGAGAGGACTTGTGCCTCATTTAGTCTCACAGTCAAAAAGTCTTCTTGCATGTACTGATGGATTTTTTTGTGTTTTGGTTGGTGCCTGTTGACTCTCATCTTATATACACCACAGATCAGAGTCTGGAACCACAGAAAAGATTCTGGCCCATCATCTCTACACTCCCCTTTCAGATACTTATATGCCTTGATAAGATCCCTCCTCAGCCTTCTCTTCTCCAGGCTGAACAGTCCCCAGTTTCTCAGCCTCTCTTCATAGGAGAGATTCCACAGTCCTTTTGTCATCTTAGTAGCCCTCCACTGGACTCCCTCCAATAGCTCCATGTCCCTCTTGTACTAGGAAGCCCAGAACTGGATGGAGTACTCTGAGTGCGGCCACACCAGGGCTGAGCAGAGGCATAGGATGACCTCCCTGGACCTGCTGGCAACATTTTTCCTAATGCAGGCCAGGATCCCATTGGCCTTCTTGGCCACGAGGTCACATTCCTGCCTCATGGTTAACTTGTTAACCAGGACTCCCAAATCCACCTCTGAAATATCAAATATATAAAATATTATCAAAATAATAATAATATCAAAATATTATGAAATATAGAAAATATAATGTCAAAGATAGAATTATGTTTTTTTCAGGATTTGTTTATATACTGTAGAAAAATAAAAGAATAAAGCAAATTTGTGGAAAGCAAATTATATCTGAATTCTCAGCTTTGTTCTATGCTATCATTTTATCACTGAGGAGATAATATGTGAGGATATGTTATGAAACAGAAAAAACAATCTTGATTTTCAAGCATAAAGTTCAACATGCAGCAGTATCATTTGCAAATATCTTTGATTGTATTCTGATCACAGTAGATACTGATAAATTACACAGAAGTGTTTGCTCTAAAGAGAGCAATGTTAAGCAGACACCTCTGCCCTTCCATTGTATAAAAGAAATGCTTTAAACTTAATTTCAGAGTTTTCCTTCACTAAACAAGTTCTTTGTTCTTTGAAAAGTTATTTCAAAATTATTAAAACTGTAAGTGGCTAGTGTAATTTAAGTATATATAAGTATCTAATTTAAGTATAATTTTAATACTTTAAATTTAATAGAGTACAGAAAGCTATTAGTGCGTAGCCTAAAGGAGAAAACACGGGAAAAACATCCTTGTTAAGGTGAATCTCATTCAGAACAACAGTCTTCCCCTTGGAAATATCACATTTTTAGCAGTTACAGAATATGTCTGAGGGACCCAGGGTCGCTTTTTCATTACTATCATAGTGTTCTCCTGTATGAGATATGTCTTATTAAGTGCGACACAGATTTCAGCAATCTGAAATTTCTTACTTGCCTGGATGACAATGAAACTTTCGCAAACTGTTCTGTACTCCATGTGAGCATACCTATAACAGAAATAGAAACAGTTTTTTTTTTCCCATACAGTATATTCTGCTTTTCTGTAATTCTAAGTGTATTTATAGCTGAAAAAAAAAGAAAGAAAAAAAAACTCTGATCGAGTTCACACTTAAAATGTGACTATGCAAATGAAAAATGACTTTGTGCATGGGTGCACATGCACAGCTTAGGATAATGGAAAAAATTCTCTAAAACTTTTCTCAAGGAATTAGACAGATGGTATCATTTATACAGCTTGTGTGATATGCATATGCTGCTTTACCTTTAATATTTCATTATTTTAAATTCAAATGGTTCTCTTGAAGTGCACTAACTGATAAATTGGAAGTGTCAGAGGATATCTGTGGGAGCATATCTAAGTAACTGAGGCTTCCTGATAGAAGACGAATACGATGAGCCGGACTAAGACCAAGGCGAAAAGATCGTGGGAAAGTCACCAGCTGCAAGAACACAGAAGTAGGAGAGGAAGAACTTGTAAACAAGCTTATCAGTGCAGGATAGAGGACTGTATGCAGGCCAGTCATGTAAACATGTGCCCCCGATATCTACAGCCAACCTAGTACGGTAGAAGATGTGTGGACAGTAGTATGCAACCAACCGCAATGTAAGCGTACGCGTGGCTAGATGACAACAGAAATGTAGTAGATAAATAGACTGCTGTAACGCGAATAAAGTGATTTCTGCTAGACTCATATTGAAGCCTTCAGGAGTCATGTCTGGCCTTCCACAGATATCTAAAATTCATAAAGCAGGAAAATAATCACATGTTGTATGGCATGATTATAGTTACAGAAGATAATCATTCTCAGCTTCATCAATCTCATACCATGATATTCTTTTAAAGGTCAGAAATAGACTGAAGCCTATGCTGAAAATGTAGCATTCTATGATTAAGCA
The DNA here is from genome assembly GCF_000705375.1 of Tinamus guttatus. Next base: position 18,919 of record NW_010586087.1, read on the forward strand.
GACTACCTGCCAACCAAGAATCTGAATTCAAGATGTATATTATACAAGAGGTTTAGGGTTTATATTACTGGATGCCATAAAACCATTGAGTAAATTGATGAATTGATGTTCACTGACTTTTCCATGAGCCCATTTAAAATATACTTGGGATCATCTTTCTTTCTTTTTCTTTTTTTTTCTTGCAGGAAAAGAAGTTAAAACTCCCAAACACTGTTTAGTTTTACATACCTTTTCTTGTGTGGCACAGCAAATGATGTAGTTTAAGTGTGGAAGCTTTCTTGTAATTTTTTAAGATCTTTCTTCCAGAAATACCCAGGAACAAGATCTTGATGTTTTAGTAGGTGGAACTGTGAAAATAAAAATTCAGTAGAGTCGAATCAGTAATTAAATTAATAGAATGATAGAAGTTATTAAGAAAGAACAGAGAAAAAATGAAAAAAAAAAGCAAACTATTGTATTCTATGATGCATTTTGAATCCTCGCAATTCACTGTTAGGTAAGCTGTTACAGATGCTACAAATCAATGATTCAAAAAGCAACTGGCTGCTCTGTGGAAATAAAAACAGTCATAGAAATATTGAGAAGGGAAATGTGGAGAGGCAGTTCCCATGGAGAATGACGCCCAATCCCCATTCAAGGCAGGATCTCTTGCTAGTGATAGATCCATTCGGCTTTTTTCTAGCTGAGTCTTGCTAAGATCACTCTGAGGCAACTAAAACTGGACAGAGTATTCCAGGGAGACCTCTTGTGCTGATGAGGGAAATAATTTATATCTGTTGACATATCTGTTGACTATGCCATTTTCTTTATCACAATGAGAATATGCTGTTTCCTCATATTCAGCTCACTGTCCATCCAACTCCTATTGAGCCATTCTGCTGCTCAGTCAGGCAGTTCTTAGCCCATACCAACTCCTCCCACTCCAGTACCTCTGCAGTCCCAGCATGGGGTTATCCTGCTTCAGGTGCTGTACTTTGCACTTCTGCTTGTTGAAGCTAATGCAATTTCTGTTAGCCTGATCTTTAACTTTTAAAAGTTTCTCTGGCCTGAAGTGCTATCATTTGACATATTAGCCATTTCCCCATAATTTACTATAATCTGTAAATGTAAATATTTTTCTAGCTCATCTAAACTGATGATTAAGATATTGAGCAGTACTATTCCTAGAATCATCCTTTGGGCTATTCTGCTTGTTAAGGGCTCTCTGCTGTGTCAAGTCATTGATTTGAGCCTGGAGGTCCAGCCTATTTTTATTCCACCCAGAAGTTTGCCTTTTCAAGTCAGCTTTCAAGTCAGAATGCTGTGGGTTAACGACTTTTCTAAGCATGATGTATTATTACATGTGCCACTTTTTCTTCAATATCACAGCCAGTGATTTCATCATAGGGGGTGATTTCATCAGTATGATCAAGTGTGATTTATCACTGATAAATTGGTGTTGACTTCTTCTGATTATATATTTTTTTTACGTGCTTAGAAATAGTCATGATTTTCAGGAACCGAAGTTGAAAATCCAGACACATCTCTCTCTTGAGCAAATCTTCTAAGCTTTTGTTCTTTATTCAAGCCTATTCAAACTATTCAAACCAGGATCACCATTTCTGGCCCACTATGGGCCTGCAACACAAATTGGTGTAGTTTGGGCAAGTATCTCAAGGTAGCTGCCTTGCTTGCCTTTTTTCTTCCCTAGTCAATGATTGACCCATGTCAATAATGAAATGGTCATCTGACTAATACTTCTCCCCTGTATTTTTACATATATATATATATATATGCACATTTAATTTATTTTAATCCAGTAATTTTTGATATATATTCATATTATAAGCCCTTCTGGTTTAAACATTCTTCTTGTATTTTTAAAAAGCTTTCTAACATTTAACAAGAAATTTCTCAATTGCCGATTCTAAGCTTAGAAACAAGCCTTCAGCAAAGCCTGTCACATGTCACACATACATTTTGTTAACATTGCTGTTATCAGGTCAGAAGAGAACTTCACAATTGTAGCAGAGACTGTGAGGTTCTCAGAGCATTCATTCAGTTAATAGAAGCCAAAAGTTTACAGTGAAGAAAATACTGAGCAAGCAACAATTTTTGAAAGTATGACTACTTGGCATACAGAAGAAAGCACTGTTTAAACAAGATTTTTAGACATACACACACAAAAGAAAATGTATTACTGCTCTCTCACAATGGAATTTCTGCTCCTAGCAGTCATGCTTGTATTAACTGAAGGTAGTGTGAAATTGTGAAATCTATTATTATGCTGAGGATGAACAGCCTCTCAGAAATATCACAAAAGAGATCTCACTAAAGAGATCCTGTCACTTCTTTAATGGATTGGGATAATAAAAGGCTATACAGGCCATGGCTGGCTGAACCCACTGCCTCCATGTCATTTTTTAAAGCCAGAATATTTGGGAGACTATATGTCTGAGACTAACTGACTGAGAGGAAGCCAGCAATCACATATCCTGTGAGAGCAAAATGCCACTGCTCCGATGTGAGATGTAGGAATTATGAAAAATGCTTTAAGGAAACAACAAATATGAGATTCTTTAGTCAGGACGGCAACCATTTCTTCATAACTTTTGTCTCAGAGGTCAATCTCTTAGCAGGATGATATACATATATACCTAAAGAGAGAGCATGCACCTGTTCTACTGCCTTTTTTCCACCAGCACGCAATTTTCAGAAACTGGAATGTACACGTGTATTGGAGATGAAAATTTCTATGA
>NW_010586088.1:0-25921 GCF_000705375.1 Tinamus guttatus
AAAAAATCTGATAAATCCCTGAAAAATCATGTAAAAAGCAGGTAAACTGCACAGAAATCATATAAAAAGCAGCTAAACCCCACAAAAATAATATATATATAAAGCAGCTAAACCCCACAAAAATCATATAAAAAGCAAATAAACCCTGCAAAAACATGTAAAAATCAGATAATCTCTGCAAAAATATGTAAAAATCAGGTAAGTCCCGCAAAAATCATGTAAAAAGCAGACAAATCCTCCAAGCGTCATGTAAAAAAAAAATCAGACAAACCCCCCAAAAATCATAAAAAAAAAATAAACCTCACGAGAGTCTTAAATGGGGTAAAATTGCATCTTTTTTGCACCCTGTGTGTTAGAAGCTGGAGCCCAGGCAGCTCCATGTCCGTGTGAGGAAGAACTTCCTTGGTGTGAGGGTGCCGGAGCCCTGGCACAGGCTGCCCAGAGAGGCTGTGGAGTCTCCTGCTCTGGAGATCTCCAACCCGCCTGGATGCGCCCGGGTGCCCCGTGCTCTGGGTGTCCCTGCTGGAGCAGGGGCTGCACGGGGGGATCCCTGGAGGTCCTGGCCACCCTCAGCCCCTCTGGGATCCTGCGGGACACGCGGTGCGCGGCGGTGGCTACGTACGGCGCCATGCGACGGCTGCGTGCGGCTCCGTCTCTCTTCCTTGAGGTGTCCCAGATTTTGGAGGGGGGAAACAGCCACCTTGAGCTGCCCTCGGCACTGGCCACTGAGGTCGGTGATGTTGTACCAGCCACACACGAGCTGGAAGCCGGAAAGGAGAGGAGAAAGGTCCACGGATGCAAATCCTATCACTCGCTCGGACTCTGCGCAAGAGGAATATGAAGCATATTCGGTTAAGGCAAGAGGAATATGAAGAGGAATATGAAGCATATTCGGTTAAAAGAAGAAAATTTCAGCAATGATAAAAGGCAGGCAGCCCTTGAAACACTTACAGGCTTTGCCGGGACAACTAAAATGCACAAAGGTGGGTTAAAAGTCAGTTCTCATAAGGTAAAAAGCAAGTGAAAGCTAAAAAAGAGTGGGGGGAAATGAATAACAGTTTAAGAAAATAGAAAGGAGACTAAAGATTTAGATTTAGGTTGCTAGCAGGCTTCTAATCAGGATAGTCATGATGGCTGATGGAAAAAGACTGTTTTAAACAACTGGAGCAGCTGCATCCCTACATATTTGCCAAAAGTGGCTGTTGCTGATTTAATAACTGCTATCAAAAAATAAATTAACATCTATGTTGTCAATAATTCACAGCAGAACGGGCCATGCTGTAGATGTAAGAAAGCTCATGAACCCTGCGTGGTACCTCAGCAAGAAGCTCAAATGAGGGTTCTAGCACAGGGAAAGACGTTTAGCTCAGAAATAGGCTAGAAACAAGAGACAAACAGAAGTAAAAAATGAACGTGAAGGCCAACTCGGGGACCTCAGCAAGTGTGTTCTGCAGACAGAATTTTATTCTCACTGCCACAATGCAAGTTTCTTACATGCTCACTTAGCCAAAACTTTCAAAAAGGCTGATTTGTCCCCATGCTGTTGCATTTTGTGCAACATTTTGTCTTTTCTGTGTTGCAAATTTATCTGAAGTACAGAACAAACAATCCTACCCGAAAGAGGACATTGTTTTTTTCAGGATAATTCTTCTATTGTAAGAAATAATTCTTACAATTTATCTTTGACACATCCTATCAAAGTATGTGATGCCAATTGGATTAAAAATCAGTAAAAAGTCCATCTGGCCTGAAAGGTCAAACAGTCTTTCTTCAGGCAAATTTCTTTTTTTACAACCAATACTGTAATCTTAATCATTTCTATTTTATCATCTGCTTCTAGAAAATAAGCAAAATTTGTAATATTTACACTGTTACTGAAACTGCTTTACAACTCAAGCATTGCTGGCCACACTTTAATAGATAATTCAGACAAAAAAATCAGTGCACAGAATATTGAGTTAAGAATGTCTCTTTGACAGGAAAACCAATCCTCCAAAATCTTGTGGAATTTAAAAATGAAAAGAATAAGCAGGTTACAAACAAATCAAATCCTGCTACAAGATCCACAGGGAAAAGGATGCTGATGCAGTGGGATACATCTAATGTAAAACAAAAATATCTTTACAGTTTCACTCTCCTATTTTCTTTGGGCCTACCAGTGGAAAGGGATGCCAGCAGCACTCTCAATACTGCGCTGCAAACCTTACCTGCTTTATGCCACACTTTGAAGACCAAGGTCTGCTGTGGATCCAAGAGAAGTTCTTTGGACAATCTGTTAGGGATAAAATCATAATTTGCTACGTAAAGTAGTAAAAACAGCAAGAACAGTAAAATGTCTCTGAAGATTCAGTGTTGTTTTATCTATCCAGACAAAACAGTTTGTCCCTTCAATGGGGAAAAAACTCACTAATTTCTTGGAAGCCCAGTCTTATATGGTTTTGGCTTTTGTTTATCCAAAATGGTCTTTTCTTAGGTTGCTGGATTACAGTTTATGGCTTAGGGCACCTTGGAGTGGTCGGTCAATTCACACCTGCCCTGAGTTGGGCTCAGATATCCACGTCCGAGCTGCACCCCCTGCACTGTCCCTAAACTCCCAAGCAGGTCTCCCAAGGGAATGATTTTTCCCATAGGGAGATGAGGATCTACCACAGGTCAGGGGACTCGCCGAATACGGGGCCTGTGTCACTCCAGTGGCTGTGGAGGAAGCTCAGGGTGAACAGCTCCGACTCCAGACACCTAAATTCCAGGTATCCAAAGCCAGAGCAGGTGAATCCCACTTTAGAGGGAAGCAGGGCGTCCTTCTAAGGATGGAACAAAGCCAAACACGTGGGAAAAAGGCCAATAAATTGGATCAAACTTAAATAAATCTTCCCTAAAGCCTTTTGTTACTCTCAGCCTCTTCCTTCAGGTGGGAAAAGGCCCCCTAACTGGGAATGTTTGTTCCACAGGGAGCTGGGAGCCCCACGGGCTCCTCTGGGCGCTCCACACTTACCGGCCTTGATGCTGGAAGTCCCAGACCGGCGAGTCCGTGTTTTCCACCACGGATGTGGTCACGGGAGCAGCGGCACCGGCGACGGCAAAGGACACGTAGCTACTAGGCGCCGTCACCCCTCGCTCCGTTAAAGGGCTCCCTAAATACCAGACAGAATTGGATACAGAATCGTAAGCAAAAGATACTCGTTGATTATATTTTTTTCTAAAGGCAGATCAGCAATTAAAATATTTGCTTAAGAAATCCACCAGGTGGGAAGTACTGTTTTTGATCTGTGCACAAGTTATACCTAAACTAGTTCCAAAGCTTTGCAGGGAAATCCACCAGGTGGGAAGCACTGTTTTTAATCTATGCACAAGTTGGACCTAAACTAGTTCCAAAGCTTTGCAGGGTGACTTGCATGGATGGAGCAGGAAACACAAACACTTTCTCCCTCATCTGTCCTGGAATAACGTGGGAGAAGGCTTGGGAACGTGGGAACACACACAATGAATGAGCTCATCCCATCACTGAGGTTAATTAGCTGCAGTGGGCATGGCTTGTAGAGCTGCAAGAACATTTTAGTGCTTGTGGAGCTGTTGAGATGCTGAATTTCTGGATGATGGATTTAGCCAAGCGGGAAACAAGCCCAGATTTTGCAACCAAACAGCGTTTGGACGCGGGTTTTTCCTATTCCTTCCTCCTCCCTGCTTTCCACGGACACAGCACGTGCCTGGGACTTGGTTAAGCCCTTGCTGGCCACAAACTGGGATCAAAACTGACAGGTACGAACTTGATTTAACTAAAAATTCGCTTTTCCCCTGAAGTTTGATGCTCTGATCAAATGGGATCTATTTGCACTGGTTTCCTGTCCCGCTTTATCCCTTGATCTGCAAAGTTTTCCATGGTAGATGAGTAGCTTTGTATTTTTTTTTCCTTTTTTTTAAAACACACACAATTATTTCAGTTGAAAACATTTGTTCAAAAATCACCTCTGCTGATAAGTCCATGGACATGGCAAGTGAAAAACACACATGGGTAATGTGTGCTCAGCTCAGAGAAGCAAGTTAGACCTGTCTGGACCCGCTCACTGGAAAGGCAGACCTAAAAATCAGCCTTTACAGTCAAAGGCCAAATGAGCATTTCTCAAATTCTAGGTTGCTTTCTTGTAGGAAAAACTGCATAGAGTTTGTCACCCAAAACATACTGGATGGGAAATGTACTCTAACATATTTTATTTGTAATGCAGTAATGAAAATCAGAGCTTATTAAAAAAAAGCCACTGGTGGTACTCAGTATTTACCAGAAATAGTGGTACTGCAGTTGTTCAATGGTCAGTTTTCAAAGACCTTTCCAAAAAAATCACTTATTCATCTCTGTGTTTAGGTAGCAAGCAATGGTCTGAACAATATCTGATCACTGCAAATGCTGAGCAAACACAAAGTGATCAGGTCGTGCAGTAATTCTCACTTGAGAGGAGGGAAATTGGGTGTCGAGCTGGGTGATTTCAGGCTGCTCTGCCCTTACATTGCCCTTCCTCCCTGCTGTGCCTGGCAGCCTCTAGATAGCACAAATAAGCTGGCTTTACACATTGATTATATGCTAAAAATGCAGGATTGGCAAGAGTCTGGGATATGAGTGTCTTGGGGTTAAGTTGTTCAGATAACCCTTAACTTCAGAATTCAGCTGTCAGCTGCAGTGTGAATATTGTTCGCATTTTATTTTTCATTAACAGAGATAACCCAGGTAATTCCTCTTCCTGCTTCCCCAGTGCTTATGCAACGATCTTAGGGCTGCGACACTGCAAAGCCAAGCTCAAAATCCATCTCATCCACTGTGTTTGGATAAATCTAATGAGAATTCCTTGGTTTTCGGTTTTAAAATTCCTCCTTGCGGTACCTGTCATGAGCAGATCCAAGGGGAAAAAAAATAAGGACTGTTTTATTTTTTTTGTTTTGTTTTACCTTTTAAACTTAGATGCATTGCTCTTTCCACAAGGATAGTGACAGCAACTGTGTTTTCCAGAGACACCAACTCTTCTTCGGAGGGTTTTCCATGGGTGATTTCGGAATTTACAGTCTCCAGCTTCTGACTGTGATTTTCAGGGACGTCTGGGGCTTTCTCTGTTCCATCCTCGCTGCTGCTGGAGTCCTCAGCACAGCGAGGTCTGCAGCCCAGGGCAGCGGCCGGGGAGGAAAGCGCCACGTGGACACGCACGGCGGCTCCCGCCAGGTCTGCGGCGTTGCAGCGGAACAGCGGATAGACCCCTGCAAAGAGAGTGCCCGAGCAGCCAGCTGAATAAGTCAGAGGGAATCCCAGAATCCCGGAAGGATTGAGCATGGCAGGGACCTCCAGGGATCCCCCCGTGCAGCCCCTGCTCCAGCAGGGACACCCAGAGCACGGGGCACCCGGGCGCATCCAGGCGGGTTGGAGATCTCCAGAGCAGGAGACTCCACAGCCTCTCTGGGCAGCCTGTGCCAGGGCTCCGGCACCCTCACACCAAGGAAGTTCTTCCTCACATGGACATGGAGCTGCCTGGGCTTCAGCTTGGCCCCGTCACCCCTTGTCCTGGCACCGGCCACCACCCAGGAGAGTTTGGCCCCGTCCTCCCTGCACTCTCCTGCCAGAGTTGATCACAGTAAAAATCTCACCTGATTGAGAGATCCCAGCAGACTGATTTTCCATCATGGTTTCTGTACAAGGTTTTAGCAAGGGCAGTATCAGGAGAATCAGCTCGTAAAGGTAGGAACAGGGAGCACCTCCCCAGATGGCAACACCTTCATTTTCCCCCCAGCACTAATAAATGGAGCTAATGACCTATCCACAGATCAGCCTACAAACTGCTGGCTGTGCTGGGTACCACATGGTCAATAAAAGTGCAGGTAACTGAAGGGCACAGCAGTTTCCAAGATACTCCCAGTGCCCCATCCTTTGCTCAGACCACTGGCACTCAGCCTTCTTGGAGGCATTTTTCCTACTCCTGGCTCTTTTTTGCTTTATTTGGATACCAAATCATTTGAGGAACAATCTCTAATTCTGAGAAACATTCCAGGCTAATCCAGGCTATTTTTTCATCCACTACTGATCGTTACTGTCAACTTTTCACCCACTTAAGTCGCTAAGTCTGGAACTTGGGGAAGCAAGTGCATTAACTTTGTTGATCTCCACGCAGAGGAGAGGGCAGTTGAGTCCTTAAAGGGCAAAACAAAACAAAAATTTTGTTTAAGGTGTCTAGGCAAGTTAAGCCAACAAGAATGTCCCTTAAGAGGGATGAAATGAGGGAATGTTCTTCAGGAACTCACCACTCACGCTCAGGGTTTTCCTTGAGCTCTCTGCGAGCGCTGCGAGGTCAACGTAGGCAGATCCAACAAGACGATCTGTATCAAGGGGTCTTTTCACCTCCTTTTCTTTACCGTACGCCCACCACACCTGGATTTCTAACTTCTCCTCCCTGAGGAACCAGTGCAACCCTCGGCTCCTTCGGAGGGTCATCCTGGTTGGTTTCTTGAAGTTCACCAGGACATTCTTTTTGTCATCACTCAATTTCGGCCTCCTAAGCAAAGTCCACGTGGCTTCCTGATTATAGAGCTTATACCTGAGGTAGCAGTAAGTGCTTTTATTCAGCTGCTTCTGGCCTGCAAGCAGCACGCAGTGGACTGGCAGCCATACTCTTGGGGTAGAAACAGTCACAACTGCTGGATTGTCACCCTGTTCCCACTCGTCACTATCATCCATGCTGTCCTCCGGGTTTTCCTCGCTGCTCCAGCCTAAAAATTTAGCAGCCTCCAAAACCTGCTCCCTGTCATCGTGGCGAGCAAAAGTTATGGAAAGCTCCAGGCCTCCCACGATGGTCTGCATGATGTTTGTGCCATGGGAAGGCACTAAGTCCTCTGAGAGGGTAACTGGGTACCACCCTGTTATTCCTGCAGAAGAGATCAAAATTAGCCTTATCCAATCTCCCGGAAAACATCAGGAAAGATTTTTTTCATGCTTTAGTCATTAGTCCAGGACTTTCACTTCAGAAGTGAATATTTGGAATTTGTCAAATCAATTCTAAGCTGAAAAAACAGCAGGTTGTCACCTCAGAAAACCTCACGTGTAGTTGTGATCCCAAAGCATTTCACTTCCCACTTCCCTAATGATTCTCATTTCACAATCAGACCATACCTCACGCATCCTCAATACTAGAAATGGTATTTTACATTTCATAAATAAATAAAGGAATAAAAGAAAAGGTTAACTAAATTGCTTTTTAGATTATCTAAGCCTTTGTTTACCGATTTGTCATCTCAAGAGCATCACTGGTTCTCAGTCAAATTCTGTGACTCTTGGACTTTCAATCATAAAGTAGAAAATAAGCAGTTTATAGTGCCATCTATACAGCGTCTTAGAAAGGTGCAACTGGCTGCTCTAATTTCTGGAAGACTCACATTAGCATAAATTATACTAATCACAGAGATTAACTGTTGTTCCTGTCCAGCAAATTGAAAGCTGATCTTCAAACAGCTTCCATGGTATGAGTTTCCTTATATAGGATTTTTAACATACCTATATGCAATTCCTGAGAGAACTTTGGTCCAAAAAATAAGAAACAAATTTGTTTTAAGTAATTATTTACAAGAGCATCTATATGAAGTGTTGCTAGTGTAACTGCCACGTTACCTGATCTTTTTCTCAGCAGGTCTCTGGTTGGAACTGTGACAGTGCCAAGCAGATAATCTCTTGATGACTGGGCTGCCATCGTGTCAGTGGCTGGAAAAATAAAAAGTTTGCAAATAGAGCAAACTAGGATGCAAGATTCAGAGTCTTTTTCTAGAAAATACTGCATCACATCAACAGCAGATAGCTTGGCTGCCAGAAACTTTTAACCCATGGAAAAAGGACAAAAGTCCAAACAAATGGCTCAGGATATATCAGGTCCAAATCAGTGAGAAAACGGAGTGTGAACAACAGTTGTCTGCAGGTATAGCCAGCGTGCACCAGAGCACATTCATTTCAGGACACTTGCTCCACCCTCGCTATTAATTTTTTTCATTGAGAAGAGATCTTGATCACCTGGAGTCTTGGAAGCCTTAATTCTTGTGTATGGGGAACAATCCTTCCCAAAACCTTCTCTGAAGGCAGCTTAGCTAACTACACCTGTTACTGACTGCACAAAGTCTCTCTTCTAAATGGAAAATTAATGGGATTGGATCACTGCCTAAAATAATCCATGATTTAGTCCCTGCACTCACTTGTGGTGCTTACCTGACTTGACGCTCTGATGGTAGATAGAGAAGATGACAGTGGCAGAGTGCAAGAGCTCCCCCAGAGAAGAGGCTTCTCCGCTGCTCTTCCGCATGATGAGGTGACAAGGAAACTCCATGTGGTCCCCGAACTCCGGGCAGAAGGTGTGAGCCACAGCGCGCGTGTTCTGGCTCTCCCTCTCCGGGAGGAAAGAGGGGCACACGGACACGTAGGTGTTGACTCCCACACCGGCATAGTACTGGAGCGAAGGGTTCTTTTCTGCAGCAGCTCTTCATTCAAGAAGGGAAAGGAAAACAGAGAGGGGAATTAATACAATGTGCAACAAAGGTGGGGAGCAATGCAAACAAAGCAAAGGTTTCACGGTGAAATGAGCCGTGAGACAAAGACAAAAAAATGGATTCTACATTCCTGAGTTTTGCCTATCTTAGAAGCACTTGGAAAATGTTTTTATCTGCGCGGCGGGACTGTTAAAGGTTAAAATAGATGTGGGTTTAAAACAGATGGCCGTGGGTTTGTCTAGGAACAAGTATGAAATGGTGGGAGTAGCCATCAGCAGGTCACCACTTTGGGGGCCAAAACAGGTGAGGAAGTACTCAACACCTTTTAAAACAGCCCAGAAAAGGCAAGAGTGGGATAACGTCGCAGAGAACCTGCTCCAGAAGAAAGCAAAAGGCCAAGACACATGATTTTTATACACTAGTACTGATAAACAACAGGAGGTGGCATTGGCACATGAAATCACTCACAGATAAAACAGGCCAGGTGCTATTCAGGTCACACACCTGAAGAACCAGGATTTGGAGGTAATTTGGAGTTAATTCCAACTTTCTTAACTTCTCAGAGCACCACATAGGAGTGATCATCATGTGGAATCTGCCTCAACTAAGATAGACCAACCAATGCTCAGGAAAAGGCAGGGGACATAGCTCTAGAATGACAAGAGCCATCCCACCCTTAGGGGTGGGTATCAACTTTTGGTGTAGAAAAATATGAAAAAAGGTAATACCAATGCACTGCAAATCTAAACTACCTCACTGTCTGCCTACAGTCTGGAGCCTTTGCAGAACAAATGCTCCTGCACAACGCTGCAGCTTAAGGGACAAAAATAACCACTAAGGTTCTCTATAAAGTTATTTTCTCTTCTGATCAGACCCAGCTTGACTCTATGTCCCTACAGATAAAAAAACTGCCTAGTTACAGTCTGTTCTAACGCCTCAGCCTGCAGCCTCCAGATAAGGCTATTTTGAGAGAGAAATTTTTGTTTTACAATTAGACTTCACCTGGCTGCTGCCTGCAAACCAGCTGCTCTGTGTATCTGTACAGAAAGGGATACAGCTCGAGCACTCCCTATCCCTGCTGCTGTTTTCAGGGAACATCGGTATCTCACGCTCACATCAAGCAACCCTAGATCAAATAAAGGAGAGAAAAAAAAAGAAAGAAACGGTCAGCTTTTTATAAAGCTACATCCAATATAATCAGTGCTTTGTTATATCTCTCAACACAAAATTTACTCTATTAATGCTGAAAAAAAACCCCAAATCCGTGTGAAAAACACAGATGCACAGCTGGGAACTCAAGTCTGCTAAGATTGATTTTTTTTTTCTACAAGATGCTCTTACTCAGCCAGAAATTATGGCCTGATATTGGAGGCAGAGAAAAATTCTAATGTTTTTGTGCTAAGGGCAGTCTGATCAGCCATCATAGGACAGGCCAACCCCACAAGCCCTTGCTGCCAGTTTGCACACTCACCACCGCAGGGTTTTTACATCATTTATATAGCCCTGCAGTGACAAAGTCATCAAAAAAACAGTTTCTCTCCTCTACAAGCAGCTAATTATTATTACAAGTAGCTTAAAAACACTGAACTCCCTCTACTGTCCCAGCTTTTCTCTATTTTATTTTTTTTGTGACTATTTTTAATAACGTGTCTTTAATTCTTGCATCTTCCTGCTAAGCCTTTGTGATGGAGCTTGAGGTTGGTTGTGTTTAATTACTGATTCTTCCAATGAAAGCTGGTAGGAAAAGCATGTGTGGTTGATATCAGTTACCAACAAATATACATATTTTTATTCTCCCTGTCAGTGAATGCACCGACTTTCACATATAAAGTGAAAACCCCCAAATCTTCCTTACCTGATGACTGGAATTCCTTGGAGGAATTAGTCTTTGGGACCAGTGGAAGATTAAAGGTCTGTATCCCTATTTCTTCACGATGCTGCATAGTCACCATGGCACATAGCCGTGACAAAGGCAAGGTCCCTTTGGCAACCATCTGGTCTCTGACGTTTGGATAATAATACCTGGTCAGACACAAAAAAAAGCAGTGTACAATCATGGTATTTCCATGATGACAACAATCAGCATTTCTCTCAGGACAGAACACGAGTTCACTTTAATTCAGGTGTCTTCCAACACCAGTTGTCAGTCTCCTGGTAGCTGATGAACAAACTCAAGTAAGGGAATTTCTACAGAAGGAAAAATCATACGTGCTCCTGAGTAGTAACACCACAAAAGCGTTTTTCAGGAAGCTGAATTAAAGTACTATTTTTAAATGCCAGGCACTAACAATTGGTAACTTCAACTTGCTCTGGGCATTATCAATATCAATGTAAATATGACCTAAATATAAAAATTCTCATATGAGCTCGTGAATTTCATATAGTTTGGTTTGTTTAGTAGAAAAGCAAGTTTATAAACTGTTCATAAGACAGTTGCCTATCTTTGTGGTCTCTACTTTCTGTTACCAGTAATTAGCTTCAGTTGCCAAATAAACTATGATTTGAGCTTCAAGTTAAACGAGATAACCTCGTTTAGGTAAGAAAAGAGTAATCAGCACTTTTTTTGGAGAAAAAAGAAAAGAAAAAAGGACCAAATGTTGATGAGCTGACTAGTTTCTTCCCATTATTAAAAATCAATCCTGTAACCAGAGGTTTTTTTCCCCCAGTCACCTCTACCTGTATTGCTGTGACAGCTACAAATCACAGTATGTTGTTCTGTACCTGCACCAGACTTCAAACTGGATTCCTCCTGCAGACATTCCAGGTGCCGTAAATGCACCGACCAGGATCCTCTGCACCGGGACATGGGCAGGAACCGACAGGGAATGATGATGCTCGTCGTGAAAGATGGGATCAGGGATGCACAAGGTAGTTGCTGTACGAAAAGCCTTTAGCTTGATGCCTACAAGTCAAAGGAGTTGGTTAAAGAGTCAGTCCTGAACTCCCATTCACAAGGAGAGAAGCAGGAGACATTCAGGTCCTGAACAGGGTGCTGAAGCTTCAGACCCTTGAGTTGGTTTTGGGCAAGCTAAGCAGGACACAAGTGCTGGGAAGTCCTCCCTAGAAACACAAATTTGGGGATCACAAGCTGAAAAAGCTGCTGCTGGATGTGGCTGGAATCTGACAGTCCCCAGCAGCTGCTATGGAACAGTGTTACTGGTAGTGTCATTTTTCAGAGGAGATAATATATCGCTATTCAATATATTAAAGCTACCACTAAGTTAATTCCTGGGATTTTATTTATTTAAATACTCCTTCATTGGCCCTGGCTGCATTATGGAAGTGCAGAGAACCACACACTGCTTTACTACAGCAGGCAGAACATTAAAAAGCAACGTTTAACTAAGGCAAAGCTCTAAATAAGGGGTTACGGTGAAAGCAACTTACCATCCTCATGCAGTGCAGCTCCTTGGCAGGCAGCCCCTTGCACTGGGAAGTGGTACTGCACGTAGCAGTCAGCCTCCCCCCAGACTGTGGCCTGCAAGGGGGTGAGGCCCTTCACACTGTCCACCCGGATCTCAAACACGTGCTCCATCAGGTCCTCCCCTTCTCCATCCAACTGCTGGGAAAAAAAGAAAGGAAACCCACAAAGAGAGGATTTTTTCTCCCGAAATGTTCAAAGAAAATTAACAGCAGGATGGCAAATTTGTACCCTGAAAAGCCAGGAATACATTTTTAAGCATGGAAAATCATATACATCTAATTGAAGCTTGGTGGCAAAACCTTTGTGGCATAGTACAAGGCTCAAAGAATTACAATTTTCTGGAATTGTTTTTTACTGCACTTGTCATATAGGCATAACGACGAACATGCAGGGCAGTAAAAAACAGGGATAATGTCAAGACTGGTGAGAGAAAACAGGGTGATAAAAAAAGAACAGATAATACACCGTGCTTTTGCACAGAACATAATGATCTACAGCAAAACTGGCTATGGGAGAGATTGGAAGCCATTGATCTGTTAATGAAACCATAGCTAAAAACCCTGCTAGCAGCAAAAACAGCAGTTTAGGGATTGATACCATTGCAGGTGTTGGAGGAGGAGGATCCAGCGAGTGGGCAGGACGTGGAGCGACGGGAGGGCCGTCTCCTTCCTCGGTCTTCAGCCTCTGCAGTTCCACTATTTGATGAGCTGATCCCATAGCCAGAACAACCCTCAGGCTTCCACTTTTGCTGCCTGTAAAAACATCTATCACAGGCAAATAGTTGTCCACAGCAACGACCGGATACTGCGCTTGCAGCAGCAGATGGGAAATCTTCGGGTCTCTACAGTAGATTAAAACAAATTAAAATAAAATAAATGCCTTTGAAGAGGTCACCTGAATAGAGAAAAGTTGACACACAGCTCATTTCTAGTGAAACTTTTGATGTGCTGGAAACCAATCCATCTGCATTCCTCCAAAAGTCAGCTGTGTTGGTCTTCACAAAGCACAGATGCACTTTCCTCTGAGTGGGAATGGCCATTGCAGCATGGAGAAAGCAGAGCTCTCCCAAAGGCAGCACGGCCCTCGCGATCACCCAGCCCGGGGATCTGTGGGGAGATACCTGGAACAGGGCTCCCATGAATATACTGCATTTTTTGGAACTAGGTACATCTCTGGGGCAGGAAGACAAGAAATGATGGAGTCTCCATCAAGTCAAAAACTGCAAAACCCTTTGAGAATAAACTGAAAGCAAAAATAAGCAAATGACACACAAGATGCAAACAATTGTAGAAATGAGACACTAGTAACTAACATAGTACCGACCAGTGAGCTCCAGCACCATCTGATTTCCACATAGGATTAGTCTGATCAAACCAAAAGGAACTAATTCTTTGAATTAGAGAGAATCTGCTCTATTATTTCCATTAATTTAAATTGCTTTTAGCAGCTATGGGATTAAAACACAGTCAAAACATGAAGTATTTAAACATGTTTTTGATACCACAAGCATTGTCCTGTCCTGTGCAAACTGAGCATCCCTAGCAATGGGACTTTTATTTATTATTATTATTGTTGTTATTATTTTATCTCTTAATATTTTATCAATATTGATATTTTATTGTTATTTATTATTTTTATTAATTTTAATTATTATGCTGGGCATGATGATTTATTTGGCAAGACAAAAATGCTTCATTCTGGAAAGGATTAAGAATCCTCCCACGTGCACTCGAGACACCACAATGTTTTCTCTGAGCTTTACTCGGGATATACACCAAGACAAGAAAACACAGAGCAAAGATCCTTACTTGAATGACACGTAAAACTGGTGCAGAGGAAGCTTCACCAGCCCCAGCAGCTGGTCACAGCCAGAGTCTCCCATTTTGTTCCAGGCCTCGATGATCATGAAGTTGTTCTTGAATCGCTCCAAATGTTTGGAAGTCAACAAAAAAGGCATCACCTGGGGGAATTCAATCCAAAATTAATAAAATTAATACACACACACAAAAAACCCCACTGGAAGCTATTTGCTAAGTACAGGGCAGTTTGGCACCACTAGGTAATTCCAGAGAGTATAGTCTTGTTTTCTTTAGAAATGGGAATTAAAAATTAAAACTGTCCTTGTCTAATATGTTTCAGAGAAATGGTACTCTTGGAAAAGAGCATATCAGGAAAATAACGGTGATTTAGATAACAAATGATCCTATGTTAAAAACGCTATTTTTAAGACAGTAATAGCCATTTAAAGTTAAAATAAGTAAAGCACTTCAGACAATTGTTTCAGATCATTTTTGCTAGGCTTTTGCGTTCTGATTTTTCATCTAAAGGCTAAGAAGTCTGATGACTCAAACCACTAAGTACTGTGAAAAGAAACAAACAGAAAAACCCATGTTTGAACATCCTAACATTTCCAGAGAGCAATGGCAAAAAAAAAAAAAATATTAAAAGGAAAAAAAAAAAAAGGCTGTGAAACATGGTGATGTTTGCAATACAGTGTAAGTCTGAAATTCTGCTGTTCGGGCAGAAGTTCTGGCTCGTGCCAGGATGAAAATCCAGACTTCTGTGCTGACAAATCTGTTAAGAACAAGATGCAATGGAACAAAACAAAAACCCACACTTAGATATGAGGTTATCGATAATTTAGCTTCTATAAAGAAAGAAAGGATAAAACAATTTCTTTTTCAGTTTTCACCTAGGCTTTCCTGACCATTCCCCTCTTGTACTTCATAAATCTCATCTGCCATTTGGATGGCTCAAGGAGCTCTGCAGTGCAGCCAGACCAAGACTGAAAATAGGTGACATATTGGTCAGAGACAAATGGTTCCTAAATAAGTCCAAGTCACTGATCTTTGAAACGTATTTGTCAGTGTGAACTGGTGCAGTTCAAGCAAGGTAACAGGGACGAGGTGCCACTTGCCTGAGAGAAGTTAAAGGCAGGTTGAGTTGTGCCCCATACAACAGCAGAACTCGTTGCCTCCTCTGTGCTGAGCAGTTTGCAGTTCAAATACACGTTACAGGAACTGTGGAAACCACGTTCTCCAGGGGTAAAACCTTTTCCAGAGGGCACCATCAGCAGCATGTGCAGCAACAGCCCATCCTCTTCAGGTGGAATCATCTGTGTCACCACATTAGGGGACGCAGAGGTCGATACGGCCTGTGGGAGCTGTGCCACCTTCGTGCCGGTGGCTCCCGCCCGCTGCGAGTCCTCACGACAGCTCGGCTGGAAACCATGAGGATTTTCTGGATTTCCATTAATCCTGTTGGCTTCCCGGAACTCCAGCTGGGGACTTCTCACGGCATGAGCTGGGACATGCTGCACAGCCACAGCTGACCTGGCCACGGTGCAGGTGAAGTCCTTGTTGTCAGCTGCGAGCTCCAGGGACACCTGCGTTACCCAAGGCAGAGCGAGCTCATCAGCAGACATCCCCATACACCAAATCTCCTAGCCCTGTCTACCTGCCACTCAAAATCCACCTGCAAAGTGGCTTTTGTGCCCAAGCTGTAGTTTACTGACCCTGGCTTTACCCTGCAGCCAAGGGAATCTCACATGGCAAAACCCTTGGACTTGGAGAAGGTTGGAAATATTTACCCCAAACCTTAAGAAACAAAAAAGGATTCACATTTTCTTATAAGGGGTCTATAAACCTTCATACCTGAGACCCAGTGAATTAAAATAGAGAAAAAAGAGGAGTAAACCAAAGAACAGCCAGCCAAAATCAGTAACAAAGTGGTTCAACTCAAAGCCAATGTGGAAAACACAAACCTTAAGGGGTCCAACTTGGGTCTGACCTTCTTCTTTCACAGGGATTTCACAGGTGACAGCGAGCTGCTCAGACTGAATTATCTTACGTAACTCGAGGGCTGCTGAGCCAATGGCCACGGGCTGAGGACAGAGAGAGAAATGATCCTGCAAGCTTCTTGACAGCTTCAGCTAACTAAAGACACAGTGTGAAATGAAAGTCTTGGGAAAGTGTGAGAAAGCCATGGACAACCACTTCTGTGGTGAGTTACACCAAATGGGATTAAAGTTTCCCTTACTTCCAATTGCAAGTATCTGTAGGACAAAAGTAAGGGAAACTCCTCCAGGACCTAGAGGAGTTCCTGGTCAATGCAAAAAATGAACATCCCAAATGCTACTAACTGAGAATGATTTCCAAAATCAAAGATGTAAATTATTCATCCATCAAAAGAGGAATTCCTTTAGGACAGATACTTTTGGTGTTGATTAAAACAAAATATAAGCTGATTTAACACTTTCCACTGATTTTAATCACAAGCAGATGATTATGCAGACGTGGTTACTTGCATCTATTCACCCAAAAGATTTTTCTTCCTCAAAAGCACCATTTCAGCCAATTTCTCACACTTCACATGATTCCTCTTAGCCTTTGGCAGAGTAATGATTATCAACTGCATCAACATTAACTCATTCAATATTGCTTAACAAGGTGTGTTCTGATTAAAGACTGGTATTTCCAACTGATCCAATATCCTTAAACATCAAGAAATAAGTTTTAAAGATGAAGGAAGGATATTTTGTTTTGGTCTTTCAGCCTTGAACTCAGAAAGATCATTTAGTTGGGTAGAAAGATTGAATATCAGTTACTTCAGCCTATGGAATCTGCACTTAATATCATTCCACTTTACAGTATCTGGCAACGGATGATTAAGTGGTGGCTCGTTCAAGCCACATTAGTTGGTCTATTTTGATGGCTGAGACTGCACAAGTGCAATGAAGCTCTGCAGATAACTCAGAAAAACTACTATTTTATGCATAAGTATTTGGAGGAAATCCAAATGCCAAGTTTTTCTGTGCCTTTTAAAACACAAAGGTTAAAGAACTTTTAGCAAGTACCTTTTTCTGTGTGCTTTTTCTCATGTAGATTTTAAAAGCAAGGTCAGAGCTCCACCAGTGCTCTATCATCGTTCCACCAAAATGAACAGGGAACACAAACCGCTGCTGAAATTTTACCACTGCAAGGAAGACAGAGACTTATGAGCTCTCATCTGGGTCCAGAGCTAAACGATTTCAGGCTTGACTTGGAGCAGAGAAATCTCCAGTCTCTGTGTGGAAAACACGCAGGGTGAGCACAGACACGTGACGTTCAGAGACACAAGAGGAAAACGGTGACACTTCTCGGGAGGGTGGACAAATACACAGAGGGCACTTGTGTATCTACCAGAATCAGGGATTGAGAAAGGGTAGGAGCTGAAGGGGAAGCGCCTTTTGCTGGAACCCTCCATGAGAATCTCTTGAGGTTTCAGTCTACAAAATACGTTGCAAATCTGTGGACAATTAACATTTTTTGCAGAAATGTTCACCATTAATTCAATATTATTAAACTTTCCTGTGGAGATAATCACTGCCCTGTTATTCACACAATCATCCAACTTAGGTGTGCAATTTACTAATATCAAATTCAAACTGTTCTTCGTTTTCCAACGCCAGAAAATAGCACGAGGGCAGCACGACAACATTAATGTTACAGGAGCATCTGAAGGCTGCAGCTGATACAAAATCCATGCTGGCCTAGCATGCAGTAAGAGAAAACCCCTTTTTTCAGTGGAAGAACTTGATCTCATCTTGGCTGATGCATTTCAAGACATATCTGGACACAGAAAAAGATCTGCAAGAATAATCACAGGTTCAGGAGGAAACAATCTGCAAAGAAAGACTGAGCTGATTGGTGTTTACAAAGAGAAGAACAATAACAGTCTCGAAAGTCTCCCTGTGTGCAACGGATAGAGTAAATATTCTGAATAAAAACTCAGATTAGATTTAAGGAAAATTTCCTAACAGGAGAGCATTTTCGTAGCTCATCTGGAGAGGCTACGACATCTCTATTGATCCTTTTTAAGAACAGATAAGATAAATGATTCAAGAAAGATACTGGTATAGTGGATTGACTAGATGCCTTCCAATTATTCTCAGTCCTCTCTCTTCTTGTTCCAAAGAGCTGGAATCTAACTGAACAAGACAAAGGAAGCAGCAGTGTCCTCGTGCTATAAAAAGTCAAGATTCAGAAGAATTAGATGTTTTGTCTGGATTCAAACTGAGAATATACAACAGAGCTGAGAATGATGCCCAGATATCTTAAGCACCACCCAAGAAAAAAGCAAAGTCAATGAATATTACCATATGAGAGAGCCATGTGGAAAATGCCTTTCTGAATTCCAGTTTCTAGGAAAAGTGGGCACAGAGGATCTCGCTCAAGCAGCGTTCTTGGCTCATCAAGGACAGAAATGCAACCCAAAGTGTCTTGAGGAATAGGAGCCCTAGTACCTGTCTTTAAAGGGATGAAATATCTACCGATTTAAGTAGGATCCTACTGAGTCTAGCAGGATTCTCTACGCTCTTAAAATGTTACGTGATTTTACTGAATCTAGCACATTCTCTGTGCTCTTAAGATGTTACGTGATGTATTCCAGCATCTTGAACAAAATAGGTACTTATTTGATAGATAAGTATCTCTGATATTTATAAAAGGAATTCACCATCTTTAGCACTATCACAAAAAAAAATGTTTTTATTTTGGGACAAAGGAATGGATTTACTGACCCACTGTGAAGCCCCTATGAAAAAGAGAAGTGTAAATCCCAATGTGACTATTGCTTGGGAGCGGGAAAAAAAAATCACTTGGGTACCTCCTCCCCAAGAGGAACATTCAGTCACCTGCAGGGTAGCAACTCTCCATTGGTAGAGGTGCCACTAATGGTAATACAACTATTTTTTTCCACGTGGCCAAGAAAATACATAGCAAATGCTACTAAATAATTGCTGAGAGATGAAGAGGGGAAAACACAAGGAGGAAAATTAATGCTCTCACCATCGCCTGTGATTTTACTTGAAGCTATTCGAGTTACTTCTGTTGTCAGTGAGACCTGTCCTTTTTCATCCTTGGAGGCTCCCACAGGGAAGTGGTACTCTACAAAGAAGGTACTATGAATGGAAAAGGGAATAGAAGGTCACAAGCCAGGAAAAGTGGAATAACAGACAAGCTTCACATCCACAGTTTATAAAGCTACTACACAACAAGCCCCAGGGAAGTCTAGCACCAGGGAAGGGTAATGGGGTGGTGAGAAATGATTCCCCTTACCACTTTTTAACTAATGCAGGTCTTGGAGGCCTCCCAATGAAGCTTTTCTTTCCTGGTGTAACCTGGGTGCTCTCAGGAGGGATTTTCAAGCTTTCAATGATGACTCTGGCCAGGTGGATTCGCCCCAGCAGGGCCAGCCTATCTACGCTCAGGGACGTGAGACAAGCTGCTTTTGTACAAGCTTCTGAAGGAGCAAGTTGTCTGGGAGGAGAGCAGCTGAAAAGCCAAAACTGAGAATCAGGTCTATGCAAACATTCAGTAATTCCAAGGGAAGGGAAAAGAGCAGCTTGGCAAGATGTCAAAAACTGCTCGTGGTTCATTAAAATGCATTTTTTTTCCCCCTACATGTCCTTATACATCAAATTTGGTCGTCTCCATAACAGAAATACTAACATATTGTATGATCTAGTACCTGACCGAAGAAAAAGAACATGTTCAATGTTACTAATTCTTTTTACAGCATATGCAGATTAAATTTTGAAAAATAAAATATTTATTTAATGTTAGATACAAAAAAGGGATAAAACGCAGCTATAGCTGTGGATTCACTGCTGCAGAAGAGCAACAGGATTTTTATATGTTTTAAAAGCTCACTTGCATCTTATTTTTAAGACTTAACTGGTAAACACTTTTCTGTTGCTGCCTCTGGAGAAATGAACTTTACCTGGATATATTTTTTAAAAGCAGTAATTGTAAAAAAACTGTCACAAATATCTGTTTGGAACTGAAGCAGAAAAAAAAATGAAGTCAAAGCATAATAGTTGCTGGCATTGAACTAGTAAAGCTAGTGGATTTTTGAGAATAATAGTTACAAGTGCATAAAACAAATTATCTAAAAATCACTACTGTTTATTGTAACTCTCCCTGGTTGCTTGCCAGAATCCAGAATTCTTTATACAGGAAGTTTTATAAACACAAACGAGACAGAAAAAGGGTAATGGTACTGTTTTAATTTTGCAAATGAAGTAACATACCTGGAGGCTTTAAAATAAAATGTGTGACCATATGCCCTCTTTATAGATTTTAAAAACATATCTGGCATTAAAAGATCCATCATTTCAAGTCTGATATTTTAGGCACAACCTTATTAATACACAAAAAGCTGA
Organism: Tinamus guttatus; assembly: GCF_000705375.1. The sequence continues at coordinate 20,124 of NW_010586088.1, forward strand.
AAATGTATCTAGCTACAAACAAGACCAAAGCTTCACTCAAGATGGAGGAAAGCAAAATACTAAAGAAAACAAAAATAAGGTTTGTCATTTACAGAGTTGCTATGAAAATCCCTCACTAAAAGGTTATTCAGTAGATTGTGCGATGATGACAGAATAGCAGAATTCTTGCTAAAAGTAACTTATAAAGGGCAAGATACTGCGAAACAAGTCACTAGTGTAACTCTTTACCTGAGTTTACTTTCCATCTCCTTCACCTCCCAGTCACAGGCACTCAACTCCTTCTGTAGACCCTGCTGGTTTGTAGGACCAGCTTTTTTGGGAGTTTTTGTCTTGGTTACTTTTTTAGAGGAGTTAACATCATCATCACTGAGGATATCACTTAAACTGGAGTCAGATTTCTGAAACAGAAATAACGCACACAAAGTATGAAGATAACAGTATCACTGTCAAGGAAGATATATAACAGTCACAATAAATGAGATAAAAGAAAATCTTGTGGATCATACAATTCTAGGAAGTGCCACTTCCTTTTTCAGTCTTCATGGACAAACAAATCCTAGCATTTTCCAAACTTAATGCCTAACTTTACAGCCTTTATATTATTATTTTAATAGTATTTGTTTGTAAGCAATGTTCTCACAAGTGTCTATATAATACTTAATGCTTACTAAGTCTTATAATACCCAGCCCTTAACCTTTTTATTTTATTATTAACTTGATGGGCACTTTTCTAATTTTAATTCACTCCAGGGATTGCAGATCACATCTCTTTTGCTTGCCACTTACAGGACCTGTGTAAAAAAGATTCTCCAGAAGACTCTGGTCGTAGTGGGGATCATTGAGCTCACTGTCATAAACCTCACTCCCAACAGAGAGAGAATCCAGAAGGGAACCTGTCCTATCCCAGAAATGCACAGGTGATAAGTCAACACTGTGGACGCAAGAGAGAAAAGACAAAAACAAAAAAAGTGTCATGAGTTTTGCAGACAATTTCATGGAAATTTTTGACAACGATGTTTACTGCACACTGAATTTGTGTTATACTGTCCATTTTTAACTGTGCCCAAGCTAATAAACCCTGTGAGGATATCTCTGGATCCTTGCTGGGGAAAAAAAAACTGTAAATATATTTACACAGAGTCACAGAGTATTTGAGATTGCAAGGGATCTCTGAAGATCACCTAACCCAATTTTCACTGGAAACCAGTGCACATTGCTCAGGATAAAGTCAAGCTGGGTTTCGAGTAACTCTGAAAATGGAGATTCTATAAAATCTCTGGGCAATCTCTTTCCATACACGATCATCCTCACTGTAAAAAATACCTGTTAGTATCTATTAATTATATGTGTTCACCAGTAACTTACTAAGTTTTGGAACTTTTAATCTATCAGTAATATTTAAGGTAAGTTTACTTACCACAAAACAAGCAACAAAAAATCCTCCTATCTCTGAATACATACAAGTATCTTTAACACAAGTTTGGAGAGAACTTGTCTGTTTGGTCTTTTTGTTTGTTTAAAGAGTTTTCTGTGTGTTCTGACTTCAAAACCATTTTGTGACCTATAAACACTTCAGTGTTATCTAATAATGAAATATAGGGAAAAAAGTAAGCACGGGAGACCAGACAGGAGTTGCAATAGCCGTATCTGACACAGAAGCAGTAGATGTCATACCTCTGATTTATACAATTTATACAGAGGCAATAGAAATATCACTGGGATTCTTACTACTCTTCACAAAAAGAAGAGTGATATTTCTTTACTTGGAGCATCTACCATTATTAGTTTTTCTCTAATTTTGACTTAGATACTGAAGTTCTCCAGAAAAATGTATTTGTTTTATGCACTTTTCAGCCTCTAAGGACACAACACATACAGCTCTAAAACAACTCAAAAAGTCTTATCAAAGGTCATGAGAAATCTTTCTGAGATCATTTCCACATTGCGTTGCTTTGAGCTTTGCAATTTTAGGTAAAAAACCCCACTCCTTCCACTCCCTCTTGTTGACACAATTTGCTTATACATTTCCAGAAACACGGAGAACACAGAGGGTCAAGGAGCACTCTTCAGCACTGAGCAAATGAGGACAATTCTGCAGGAAACTCTTCATTTTGATACTCACCTGCCCAGCAGTAACTGTATTGCTCTCTCTTCAGAGTTTAAGTCCAATTGCTGACCTGAGACTTCACCTGAGAAGAGATCTTCTGTGGCAGACATAAAATTTGAGTTCAAGGTTTTGGGGCTCCTGGATAACAGGGATAGCATTAAAGAGAGTGGTAAAAAGGAAAATAATCAGTATTTCTGATATGTTGAAGAGTGAAGAAAAAAAGAAACTTTTTCTCTTCATTTCCATTAGATCTTAATAATAATTAGATCTTCCATTAGATCAATGACATTTTTTCAGTTTTGTAATGGAACAAACCCCAGTCCTTACATCATTCAGACATAAGGACTTAAAGTTTCTCTTGCATGAGAGTACCTTTGTCTTTTAAACTGCAGTCTCACTGAAGTGAGAACACTTATTTAGTCTAATGCAAAAAGTAAATTTCAGTTACATGTAAAAAGGTAAAAAAAAAATTTTTCCAATCTGCTAATAAAGGACATGCAGAAGAGGAAAATAACTTCTAATTCTGAAAACATGGTTATAGATTTAAATATTTACAGTACAGTACAGGTTTGGAACATAAGCTCACTTTGCTTTTTGCAAACTCACTTTGGTTTTGCTTTGAAACCATCTGTCTCTATGAACGCAGGCACTTCATCCAGTTCAATCTCCATGTCTGGGGTAGATTTCATTGCAGAAACCACCATGGCATCACGGAGTTTATTGCCTTGATCCAAAAGAGCTGAAAAATAAGCACAAGGAATAAATCTCCGCATTTGGACGTCACCTAAATGCCATGTGCATGTGCAGTAAGATTAATTTGTCACTTTAGGATGTCTCAGCAGCAGTCTACTTTCAAGTTTTCTCACTAAATATAACAAATAACTCAAAAGATAACACACACAAATTTACCCTGCTTTGGTGCTTATTTGAATTCAGGACATGGAAGGTGTCCATGTGATGGAAGATATTCATTTTCCATCTGAAAATGCCGATGTTACCGCATTTGGAAACCCTTTCCATCCCAATTCAAACGCAAGCAGCGCCTTTGGCACCCAGCACAGAAGCTGCATCAACAGGACCAAATCGAAATTTAATTTTTATTATCATTTTCTGTTCCAAACAGCATAGCGAGAACATGCAAAGTATCGCTCTTCCCTCAAGTCTTTAGTTGTTTGCCAGTTGTATTTCTAGGCAGAGAGCTAAAATATTATCAAGGTGTATTTGAGGTGGAGTTTAAAGCATGACACACCTGAAAGCAGGTCTTTTGTAGCTGGGTTGTGCAGAGACAGGACCCGCACGTTCGTTCTAGCAGGTGCTTCAGGGTCAGAGCTTGGGGGAAATGACATTTGCTGATCTGAAGGATTCACTTTGAAATGTTCGTCTGGGAAAATCCGACGGTGGCGAGAAGCAGCATAAATATCTTTTATGTTTTCAGAATTCTCTTGAAAGAACAAATTGTCTTTCCCTCTATTAAAAAAGGAAAGGTTATTTCAGTAACACAATTCAAATCCCTTCAAATTCTCCCTAGCCCTGCAGCTGCTCCCCACATCCCAAAAAGAAATGCAACGTTACTTCACTGACTCCCTATTTTCCACTCACACCATCAGACAGCTGTGAACAAAAGACTGAGGCACCTCTTGGATCAACTGATACAGCTTAAACTAAGTCAATGTAGGAAACAAAGACATTTCAGACAAGAAGCTGTCTCTTAAGCTCTTAATTACCAACTGCTTTGAATATCATACAAACAGCACAGTCAAGAAATCAAGTATTCCAGAATTCATAACTGCATTGCTTAAAAAAGGTGCAAATATAAAAAAAAAATCAGAATTTTATCTCAAGGAAAAGAAGGATACCTGGGAGTTGTGGCTCTGCTGTGGTTCAGAGACTCGTGGCCAGAAGTCATCCCTATTTGTCTGGGTTGCTGTGATGGAGCAAGAGGCTGGGGCTTGTCGCTCTCCTGGGCAGAAGGGGCGAGATCTAAACTTGCATCTGTGGTTGGGATAGAGCTGCTGGTGTCACACACTTCAGGCAGAGGTTCTAAAACCAGTGACACCTGAAAGACAGGATGTGAAATTAGTATTTCGCTCTTTTTCTCTTAAGTACAGCACATACACTCACCTTTCCTCTGCATGCTAGGAAAAGTTGTTGCTTTTTTTGTAAAGAAATGCATTTATATTGTACAGTTAAGTAGCACTTTAAAACTCTCACATATTTACAACTACTTATTTCATATTCCATGATTTCAAATCACAGGTAAACATCTGTGAGCATTAATTATCTAGAGTCAGGGCTGAAAAGCATCAACATCCTTACTCCAGATTTCAAGATCTGGTACAATTTAAGCTCAATGAGGCTCTGGAGAAGCAGTGAGGCTCTGGAGAAGCATTAAAACCACCAGAGGATCCTTAAATTCACTGTTAAAACTCATCCTCCCTCATGGTACAAATTCTCTTAGTCAAGTTAACTACTAATGCCACAGGCTGTCCTAAACAAACTGATCAGCACTCTCTGTACTGCTGATTGTGTGGAAAAGTTATTTTTCCATTTTATTTAGGCCATAAATATCTTTTGGGCATAAACCAGATCTGCAGTGCGATCCCGATATCTGACTATACTGTGAATGCTGTAATATGATACGATAACTAAGAGCAAAAATTTAAGGACTACCTGCAGCTCTCCAATCTTGTCGGATGTTGGTGAAACTATGGGGAAAAATCCGCTGATGGGATGGCTGGGAGAGAGCTGTGACAATCCAGTGATTTGTACTGTGCCCACTGGGAGATGATCGAGTCTGCTCATTACTTCTAAGACCAGCACACCCATATCTGCAAAAATTATGCATTAGTTTAATTGCATTAATCAAACTCATTAAGTAGCTTCTTACAAAACTTACTTCGAAACCTCCATATGGATAAAAATGTAATTAAGAGTATTCAGTTAAAAGGAAACAGATGCAAAAAAAAAAAAGTTAATGTAATGCTGTATCACAAAATTATGACATGAGACAATAGGTAAAGAAGGTTATACTGATAAAAGATGATAAATAAGTAGAAGATATCCAGTCTGTTACATGATCAGTAACAGCAAACACAGGTTTTTGGATGTAACTTAGACACGAGGCTTCCAGTTAAAAAGCGTGCAGACTTATCAGTAAAGTAGGCAGTTTAATAACAGCGCAAAATCATAGCAACATATTTGCACCCTTCATAGCCTCAGAGCTCTGAAATCCATAATATTTCATACACTGATGATGCTGGAAGTCATCAATGTGGAATTCGGTGGGGAAACTACTAATAGTGGAGCCCCGAATCCAACAAACACCCCACAGTGATGGAAAAGAGAGCTCAAGGCCCTTAAGCATAGGGAAATATGCTTTAAAAAAAGCTATTTTAGGTAGGTACAAGGTGCAGGACCCACCTGTGAGGTAGGCGGAGAGCTGCCGGGGCCCGCAGCGGACGGCGTAACGGGCTGTGGCCTCGACTGTCCCCGGCCGCAGGAGGATCCCGTCCGAGGTCTCCCCCCACCACCGCAGGCGGACGAGAAGGGCCGCGGGCCGCTGAGCGAGGGCCCAGCGGGCCCGGCCCACGGCGCAGCGGAGGAAGCAGCGCGGCGGGCCCTGCACCAGAGGCGGCAGGCCGGGAAGCGCCTCGCTGGCACCTGCGTGAGGGACGAGAAAAGAGACATGACA
>NW_010586088.1:29088-53765 GCF_000705375.1 Tinamus guttatus
GATGACCGTAAGAGGTCAGCTTTCCTTTTGGACATAGATACCCAAAAAGGGACAACGTTGCCCAAAACTGGACATCAAACCTCAGCAGAAGTTCATTCGTCGCGCAGTTTTTCTGTGCCTTTAGCGATAACTTCATCCATACAACCCAGGTGATTTTTTTTTTTTTTGGCATGACTCTGTTCTTCCTTCCCCCACAAGTTGTTTTCTGCAGTTCAACAGTTACCACTTGCCCCCTGCCCACGATTGTGTCAATTTTTTTGTGTCTGAGCTGGGCTTATGGCTACCTTGGGAAGATGCAGTTTGTTCCATGGTGTGTGGGCGAAAGCAGCTCCTGAGAACCCCAAGGTGGAGCAGGGAATGTTGCTCTGGGCAAACCAAAAAATAATTTACTGCAGTGCTGAGATTCCTCGAGCTTTCCTGAGCTGGAAAGGCAGCGTAGAGTGACAGGACAACCCCGGTGAGGCAATAGGGATCCCAAATCTTTGATTCAAGCATAAAACCGGTATTAATATTTAAATGAAAACCAGAGAGCCGAATGGTTAAAATGGCTGCTGCAACATAGTTTTAACAGCCTTTTACAGTGCTACAAGATGTACGCTGAATTTGTTCATATTTCACAGCACTCTGCATTGATTTCTGCTACCTGGCGTCCCCTAAATTACAGCCCCCATCTGCAGCCTCGCACATGTGCGTGTGCTATTCCAGAAATACCCACTTTTGCCAGCGTAGCACTCACTGCCTTTATTTGTGTTTAAGTGCTCTCTGACTGAATTGCTCAACTGGAGAGAGCAATGTTATTGAAATATTTTTTTTCCCCTATTTTGAAGGAAGATGATGCCTCTTTTTGGCTTATGCTGTCCGCAAACATCACACAAGAGAGAGGAACTCAAACAAAAAAGGGACATGTAAAATGAACTTTTAAGGAGCAAATCTGCCTGCAGTTGCCTTTGGAATGCACCAGCGTATATTGAGGCCTTCATGTGAATCACTCAGTTGTAAGGGAAATGAAATCAAACTTTATGGTCAAAATTCTTGAAGCAAATCAAATAATGGGATTTATAAAACTACTGGTGAAGCAGAAGGACCAAGAGCTATGGGAACAGCTCCTGACAGCTGTAACAGCTTGTGTGTGCAGACCTTTTAGTTTATATTTTAAATTGTTTGCTTGTGCAGCTAGCTTATTCAGGCTTGAGAATCCAAATTGGAATTGAAAATGAAGAAGAGTTTCCATTTCTGTTCTAATCCATGAATAAAACTTGTGTGTGATGGTCCTAAGATCTTTTTGTTATCCAAAAGGCTGTGATAGGATCTCATCCGTTTAATTCCATAGTGACAACTAATGACTTCCTTCTGAATCATTCATTCCCAAAACATTTTTTGTAAAGAAACTAATTATATTTTCAGTATATTATATTTTCAGTATATATTCAGTATAGTATATTAAGAAGAAAAAAGTTTTTGTCAATATTCAGACTTTTAAACTACAACTTGCCAGGCACGACAGTTCTCATGTATTAGCTTGTATTTGATATACCTTGGTGTGGCTCAAATATAGTACAAGAATTAAGCCTCTTGATTCTCATATGCTCAGTCCTATAATTGCTTAAATAGCTGTAAACATATTTTCTAGGTCATCAGGGAAACATATATGTTTAAAAATGGTTCTCGGTGTTTGGTACAACTTTCCTTTAAGGGGATAACTGGAAGAAAGGCCCTCTACAAACTGGTGAGCAGAAGGGGCTTTTAAATCCATCCACGTGGGCTCCTGTTGCTCCCTTGCAGCTTGTGCATGTTTTTGTTATGTGATGGAGAGAACAAGCTGCACAAAAGGGTAAAATTAGCTGCAGAGAATGCCCAGAATTTGTTTAGCGATTCTGCTTCAGATATGGTAGTTGGCTGGTTTTGAGCTGAAAGATCATTCTGAAAAATGTTATTTGGTTGGATCTGCTTCTGTTTCAGTCTGCTGGATGCTTTAAAAAAGCAGCAATTAGTCCTGTCCATTTAAATATTTGGTCAGCAAAATGTGGCTTCAGCAAAGGAAGGTGCAAAATCACAGCTGCTGTTGACTGGGCTGGCTTTTCCTTTTGAGTGTGTTGATGCATCACTGGGAAGAAAAAAAAAAAAGAAGCTTTAGAATAATAATAAGTTTAAGATACTATTTTTTCTCTTCAGAAAAAGGCCAAATTGTGCTCTAGTGCTTTAATTTTAGTGCTGTGCTGCGATTGCTTTATGTGGTTCAGACACCAGTGTTTCTTTAAGATCAGCCATTGCTCTGCCTGGTGCAGTCGCTAGGCATTTTGTGGAAAATAGTGTGGTGGTTCTTGCTCTTTCAGGGGCTTGGGATGAAATTAGAGGTCTCGGACTCTCCCGAATATTGCTTGGAGTATTTTGCTTTAAATTGCAATCTGCAAATATTTTCATCAGAGGTGACAATGGTTTTTAATTCCCAGGTTCTCTTCACTTTCTGCTCTAATTCCCCTGCAAAAGCAAGAGTTTCTGGTGGTTGTTGTTCTTCTATATCTCATATATCTGACACAGAGCTGCTAATGTTTCCTCTGGAGCTATTACCTCTTAATAAGTTGGATTTTTGAGGTATTTATTAATGCTTCTGTCTCAAAGAGAGTGCAGTGTTCCCAGGGAAGGGCTCAGAGCTGATCCCATGGGTTCCTAGCGCTCTGCTCTTCCTTCCTCTTCCTCAGGGATCTCTTTCAGTCCCTCACCCCAGCTCACTCCTGCCCTTGTTTTTAAACAGATCAGGCTCCATAAAGTCTTTCCTGCTTTCCAGCCTCAGTTATGTGATTCTCCCAATCTTCTCCAGTTGCCTCCTTGAATTGGAGAGAATTAGAATTGGGTGTTGCTGCTGGTGACAAGGAGGTTGTCGGAGCCAAAGACCCTCGGTGACAACTGAAACTGCTCCAGTTCCTCATTGCTATCGCTTGGGCTTGTGGCATTAGTGTGCAAGTGTGAAGACTCATCCTCTCATTAGTAATTAGTTATCTGCGAGAAAACAAGGAGTTAGGAACAAACTTTCTACTCTCCTGACAAAAGGGAGTTCCCTGGTAAGTTCCTGTTGTTTTCCAGATTTATCTGTGGGAAAGGATACAACTAGAGGGAAGATATTTGCGCATCAAGTGGATTTATTCAGGACACTCAAACCAGAAAACCAGCTATAACAGGCTGGAAAAAAAGTCGTAGCACTGAAATGCAGCATTTGAAAAGGCTAATGGAATTTGGTGTCACTAACTGCACATCTGAACTATATCACTCACAAAAGAGATTTTGGAATAATGTAGTTTTTTAAAACATAGGGCCAACTGCAATCAGGTAATGGATTGTAGTAAGTAATTTTCCAGACCCAAAGAAGAGAAATTCATCTGGATTGTGGGCAGTTTTTCTCTCCATCTCCAGGAAGACCCGGGAATGGCAGAGTGGGAGGATGCTGGGGCTGCCGTGGCTTCCAGACAGGACACGATCAAGAACATAGGACTTTTGGCCTGAAAAGTACGTGGCAAGGACAGTGTGATAGAGGATGATGCAGTCTTTCATATTACAAAGAAGAGTAGGCAAACATTATCATATGGTGGGCTTGAAAGTGAGCAGGGATACTCCTTTATGCCCAAAACATAATTAAATTGTGGCACTTGCTGTCACACATGCCATGAAAGCAGCCCTGCCTGGAACTGACTTGTATTTTGCGTGGATGGTTGATGGGAATTACCCTCCATTAGTGAAATGTGGTGCTGGGGACGCAGGAGATGCCTGTCCTGGTGACAGCAAGAAGGTTTCTTGTACTTTGGCACCTACCTGCAGCCTCACTGAGCTGCTACCTTGTTGTGACAGGTGACAAAGCTGATCAAAATTGGTATTAGCTGCTTTTTTTGGATCTTAATCTGCAGTGGGAGTGCCCTTTTTTGCCCCCAGCAGGATGTTACTTGGATGTCTTGGCAAATGTCTCTCTTCCTCGAATACTTGGACACCTATGCAGGTACTTTGAGAGGTGAAGATTTGAGTGTGAGATATATATATATTTCATCTCTTCAAAAAATGAGATTAATCTGAGGGAGTGGAAGAGATGTATATTTTCTGGGTTTACATCTCATTTAATTTAAGCTTGACAAGAGCAGTACTGAAGTCTGGAATCCCCCAGCAGTGGATTTGGCACATTCAGGGAGTGGGTGTTTTATGCTTCGTATTCTAGAAGTGTTGCGGGGGGGATAGTTTTTCAATTTTGTAGAAATAAAACTACTTGCTGTTTTTTTTTTGTTTGTTTGTTTCTTTAAGGAAGCAGAAAAATCTGGCGAAACGTCTTCTGTCGAGCAGGTTTTCTTCTGCGAAGGTCTTGCACCCTCCACACCCATGTCTGCTTTTGGTACTCCATGCCTCCCCCAGAAGAATTAAAATGCAAAAAGCCTGTTAAAATGATGCACTGTTTCTCATGCTGTATGCCGGGCTTGAATCTAGGCTGATCCTGTCGCTGCCAAAATTAAGCACTACCCTTTTAGCCCTCCCGAGTGAATATAAGCCTGGGAAACAGATTTGGCATCAGCTGAGTCATCAGGAAAATTCTGATTGCAGAAGCCTTTCATTAGCAATGGGGTGGGAAGAGAGGGCCCAGCTGCACCTTTTGATTGGAGTTTTTCTTTTTTAAATATATTGGTTTATCAACCAGGCGCCTTTAAAAGTCCTACATTATGTAATATCCGGTATTCCACATTCACCCATGATTTATAGGGAATTTCGTGTTCCCTGAGGTGCTAGATACAGCCAGCAATGAGCCTCACAGGACTGGCTAATTTAGGGCATCGTTGGATGCAGCGTGTCAGGAGATGCTGGGATGTCGGGAGATTGCAGCCGGAGTTAGTAGAGAGGGGATGAGTCTCCCTTCAGCTGAGGAGTGATTCATGTTTTGCAAATGTGCTCCTGGGAAAAGCAGGCCTGGGTTTATGGCCTCTGTTTGGGAATTATTCCTTGGATGCACAGAGCCCTGGCAGGAAGGTGCTGGCTTATCCCATGGGATGCTGTACCTGTCCACCGTGGAAACTTGGATTCCTTAGGTAGGAGAGGATAAGGATAATCCAGGGAGCTGTAGTCCATGGTCCTTATATTTATGAGGCAATATAAATTTGGAAACCTAGACTGAAATTGCTTGATCCTTTACTTCTCCCTTGTCCTGCCAGTGCCCTATACAGAGTTTTAATACTAGAACTTGTTTACAAATGTGTGCAAGTTTTAATCATTGCAGTGGATTCCAGGACACCTGAGCTGTAATTAAAACTTAGCGCCGTTAACTTCAAATATGACAGATTTAATTTATTCTGCTCTTTCTAAGCAGGGACCCTCAGGAAACCTCAGTTTAATTTTCTCTGCATGGTTTCTCTGTCAACCACCCGATGATGGGGGCAGTTTGCTTTTCTTCTGGGGTGATAACTCTTACGGAAATTAGATGCCACTAAAAGAGGAACTTTCTAGGAAAGCTGTAATCTCACGAGCGCTCTTTTTTGTTCCCCATATGATGCTAATTTTTGAATATCCTCTTCTAGATTAGTAGTAACCTTCAGTAAACAGCTGATGCTTTGCTTTTCCAGTGAGTGGTCTCAAGGTGACTTCTGAGAGGGATGTGTTTCATTCGAATTGTGATTCATGGGCTGAGTCATGAATTTAGGATGAGTTCCTGCATTCCAGACATGGAAATGCTCCCGGTCATGTCGACTTTCAGGATAGTCCAGGGCTATTAAATAACAAGATTCCACCTCTGGGTTTGTGGCCTTTGTGTGGTTTGTGGATCGCTGCAAGTTGGAGGGTTTTACTGGAACACGTCGCTGTGTGTGCGCCCTATTCTGCTTTTTCCTTGGTATTTTTTTATGGGAAAACATTCTCTTGGTACCTGCACTGCTTTTCCTGTGCGTCTCTATGATGCCCCTAATAAGAACCACACTAGAAAACAGAACAGGGAGGATGTCGTCTTGCTCAATGTGAAGTTCCTAAATTGTAAAGTTGCTAAATCCAGGGGGAATTTCCCCTGCGTGTCACCCGCATTCAGTCCTAAACAATTTTATAGCACTGCCACATTGTGCTAAATGCGTGCAGTGACCACCATATGTCAATTTAAATGAAAGACTTTAAAATACCTCTATTTTATTGCAACCTTTTTGTCTTGCAGCCCGGGAAGAAAGCGTGATTTTTCGCCCGTGCTTTGGAGCCAGTATTTTGAAGCTATGGAGGATGTTGTGGTAGAAAATGAAACCGGCAAGGATATATCCTTTTTTTTAATCCAGATTGAATTACCTTGTTCTCAGTGACTGAGGTGGTATCTTTTGAGTTTGTTAGGGTTTGCTTCACCTCTTCCATGGATTTCTTCTCCTCCTACCTTCCCTTTCCCATTTTTTTTCTTTCCATGGATGAGTTTTGGTGACCAAAGCTGCAGCTGCTAAGCTGACGCTTAAGGTGCCATAGAAGACAACGATATCTGGTAAAGTTGATTCCTGTCACTGCTTTCTTTATTAAATATCTATTTAAGCAAATGCTACCAACAGCAGAATAGTACAGGAAAAAAAAATCTGTAGTTCATGTTGCTTAAACCAAATGGAGCCCATGGATCACGGATGGAGAAGCAGGATGCAGTTTCTGGCTCACTTGGTCATCTCTCCCTGTTTGAACTTTGCTAAACAGCTTCGTACCTCGGTTTTAATTCCCTGACCTGCGTAAATGTCTCCAAAGCTTTTCCTGGAGCGCGTTGCAGACATGCAAAGGAGCAGTTGTAAAAACTCTTGCCATGCTTAATTGCCAAGCGAAGCAGTTTTTCCTGTTTAAATTGCACAACCTTGTCGTTTACATGGCTGTGTGGTTTCAAGCATGCATATCCTAACTTGGCCATTAAGAAAAGCAAATTTCAAACTATTTCTTCGCTGCCAAATTTGATTAATTATTTTTTCCAATGCCAATAGCCTGCATTGCTTTAAAATGAGCAAAATTTGCTCTCCTGGTTGTTTTGCTCAGCTTGTCATTATTCTCTGCTCTCAGCAACTGTGGTTGTTCAATTGATCCCATGAATTTTTCATGATTTGCGCCTTGTCTGACGTTGTAACCTGTCACACACCCCTATGAGGCTTCATAAATAATGACATAAAAAGCATAAATGGGCCTTTTTGGATAGTTTTTCCAGCTTGAATATTTGGATTCAGAGGAACATGCTTGTCTGTAGATGAAAGGAGAGTCCATTTTCTAAAGAGATTTTAAGATTACAGATTATAAGATTACAGCACTCCAAGAACACAACGAGAACAGTGGAGCAGGGGGTAACCTGTGGGAAAGAAACACTGATATCATGACTCCCTGTTCTTTGCTGTCCCCTAAGTGACACTTTAGTGATAGTTTAACTCAGTTTTCCGTGTCCCATTACTGTGAGGCAACATCATGTTAGTCAAACTTCTTACCCCAGAAAACAATTGTATTGTCCTAAAAAATCCTGGTTTCAGGTTTGTCTGATATGTTTTATCAGATGTGACAGGAAAACAGCGGTGAATCAAAATGGTGTAATTTGAAGTGTGTGCTCACACTGTGCTGATTTTCCTCTTGGTCATCGGATTCCCTTTTGTGCACACAGAGAAAAGGGTGCAGGCAGATGGTGTACAGGAGGAGAAGGAGACCTGGGTGGCAGGAAGATAAACTTTGAAGCTAAAGCACGTTCAGTTTGGCTCAGCTTGTGCCTACTGCTTGATCCAAGGCAGAAACGAGGCCTTTAGGCAGGAGCAGAAGTGAAATACTGTTGAGCATGTTGGAGACTCCACAATACATTAAACTCAAAAACTTGTTTCAGATAACTTGGAGATGTCCTTAACTGTTCATACACTTTTCGAATTTACAAAAGCGGATCGGAGGGGCCTGTCTTGCTGCTGTTACATGGGGGAGGCCATTCTGCTCTTTCCTGGGCTGTGTTTACTGTAAGTAAGCTACTGATGTATAGATTTATATGCTGACATATATTTTCTCAAGCATGTAAGACAAAGAACCATTCAACCCCACTAAGCAGGGGGGAAAAAAAAGCCAATCCAGAAGACTCTGTATCCTCTAATTTCCTGGTGCCCACCTGACTCAAATCTACATATTTCACTCTCAGTGCCTATATTAAATAGGCAAAGCACATCCAAAGGTTTATTATCTAGGCTTTAATTAGCAAGAGCATCCACAACTACGTCTGCCACGTCCCCTTTATGCTTTAATGGCACGTCACAACGTTACCCATCGCAGTATATCCTTATTTTTGCCAGCCTGCTTTGCCATGACTCCTGGTGAAGGTTCAGTGTCTCTATCTCACCACAACAGCATCATTCCCTGTTTGGGGCCTTGTTTGACTACCCCAGATATCTCGTTTGCTGCTTAAGCAGCTCCCAGAAACATGAAGGGATGGAGTGTCAATAGGAACAAATGGACTGACCAAACCCTATTTTTGACCAAACGCTCCTCTGCTACAGAAAAATAAAAAGAAGGAATGAGGGAACAAAACGGTATTAGAGGATTGCAAGTAAAATTACAGCACTTGCAGCAAGTGCTGTAATTTTGGTACTGAATTGTAGTTTGGCCCCTAACTTGGTTAATTTGTGCATGTAATTTAGCTTAGCCAGAAACAGCCGCAGGGCTCCTGGGAGTGCTGAAACTTGTCTTATGTCTCTGGCTTACTAAATTCTGGCATTAATTGCTTGTAGATGGTTAGTCGTCAAAATGACCGGATCCTTTTTTTCTCTGTTCATCTTGTATTTATTGTTACAGTTTATTTAGTGCCTGAAATAGGAAAGGTCACTGCTTTTAATTAGACAGGGGCAAGCACGTGAAGTCACGTTTCCCTGAGTTAAATGAGGAGCTTTTTGCAAGACCCTCCCACCTTCTCTAGAAATCTAGTCCTACAAGCAAAGCCAATACTGTTTTTACACTTCAGCATCTGGACATAATTTATTGAATATGAAGTGACTGCAGTTATAACACTGGACCTTACAGGTGCTGCCTTTTTATACTGCTGTGGGTAATTAGCAAAGTTAAATCCTATATGAGTTTCCTGTACAGGATTCACCTGGATTGGTGTCTTGCACCTGGCTCTGCCTGTGGGGAAAAGTGCAGCAATTGGCTCATCTCTGTGTCTAGCTGGTGTCAAATTATTTCTTGGGTCTGCTTTGCAATTAAAGTTTGTTCCAAGCAGTCGAGTGGCAACGGCTTGGGGAATCAGAGCTTAAAAATATACATATAAACTGAAATGGGAAAGCATTGAGAATAAGCTCCTTCAAGACTTTAGCAGCTCTTAAAATATTAACTTCTGGATTCAGAGGCTGGAATAGCAACAACTGTGCTTGTCTAGGAGCTGAATAGCTGAAGAACCAAAACACGAGCCATTTTCTGTGGGTGATTTCAGATCTCTGCCAATAATGTAGGTGTTTCTATTAAGAATCTCTCAACAAATTCCCCTCTTCGTGCAGGGCCAGTATTTAAATAATCGATGCTTCCCTGGCATCGGTTGTAAATGATGAAAAAATCTTCCCTTTGACAGAGAAAAAAATGCCATTTAATCAGTGCGATGCCCGAAATAACTTATACAAATAAAGAGGCATGGCTGTGCACCAGCCTTGTGCTGCTTTAAAAACATTGCTCTTTTGGTCCCCTCCTTCCGCTCTATCGGTGAATTTTGTGCATTTGGACATTACTGTAAAATCCTGCTCCTGGCGAGCGAATGGGCTGCGTGCTGCAAGGCAGCTGCTCCCTCCTCGTGTGTGCTCCAGAGCCAGGGCTAATTTGGGAACCTGGGGGCTTGGGGAAAGGGGGGACATGCAGCAGGCAGGCGCTTTTGTTTTCCAAGGTGCTCCAGACCTTGGATCTGTTTCCCTAGGAAGCATTTGTGAGGTGGCCCTGTGAGATAAATATCCGTGGAAGTGGAGTAAACGATGGTAGAAAGGATGGAGCTTTAGTTAATTATAAGTAGGTGACTATAGGCATAGCTTATACGGAACATCCTGCTTTCCACAAGGAATATCTTGCTATTCCACAAGGATGGACCTTGTGCTATCCAAGTTCACCCTGCCCTGTTGGCAGGGGAGGCTCTTGTTTTACACCATCCTAGTGTTTGGTGGTGTTTAGGGCAGGCTTGATGTCACTAACCCTTTTGTAGACACGTGTGACCCTTTGCAAATTAATTTTGTTTTTCCCTTCTTGCAGTCTGCAATCATTAACAGGATTCAATGCAGGATTGTGGCATTAGATCTCCGAGGCCATGGTAAGTAATAACATTTAATATCATGTAAGTACATTTATACATATATACATATATTTGCAATTGAATCCAAGGAGGTGTAATGAATCCCTCCAAAAATGGCTCAGTTCAGAGGCTACAAAATCAAAACGTGGATGGAGAAGTGGCTTCTAGATCTCCACAACTCTCAAACTTCACGTCAGAGAAGCAGAGATTCCTTGTGCTTTTGCACGAGGCTGTGGCCTTCATCCTTCCTACACATGGAAGCAGCCCCTCTTTCATGTTTGCAGTCTATAGGCAGCCTCTGCCATAGAAATAGAGGTGCTGCTCAGTTTTAAGATACACTCCAAATGTGCAATGGACCCATGGAGTGTTTCTTGCCCCCTAAGTTACAATGTGATACAGTATCAACTGCTTCCATAATTCTGGGTGCCTTAATTATTCATATTAAGGGAAATAGGTTTTTCCTCAGTGACTGTGCCAAATGCAAGTCCTGAGGGCTCTGGAAGTTCTCAGCTTCATTATGTAAACTTAACTTTTCTTTTTGATTTTCAGGAGAGACAAAAGTTAGGAATCCTGAAGATCTTTCTGCAGAAACTATGTCAAAGTAAGGAAACCTGTGCTCTCTCCTCAGTATTTTTCTTTTCACAAATCCTTGGTTTGTTTTCTTGGCTGAATTAGTGTGCTCCTCTTGACTGAAATGCTGGAAGATGTGCAGCCCCGTGTGAGCAGCTGGGAGATGGTTTAATTTCACATGCTTCTGGTAGCTGCCTATTGCTTTCCTTCTATTTGGGGATGGTTTGAAATTTTACTGGAAATTAGATCTCAACACAGCAAGTCTGAACTGGTTCTGTAGATGCCCTCAGGCTTAAACCCGGTTTAAAAATCAATAGTTTTATTGCAGTGAACACTTTAAACTAGCAATACTCTAAAACATGTCCTTGAAATTTTCTAATAGATGGAAGAGATTTCCTCAGACATAACTGACTTGGACGTTTTTGACTTAAAATCCCCATTTTGGCTCTTCTTTTGCTCCTTGAGTGCACATGGAAAGCGTGCTCACCTTGACAGGGGGGCATCCCCAAAACAGGGGTCACAGATGGAGCTTCCAGGCGTGTGGAGAGCTGCCTTTTGGGCCTGTAATGATCTGCTTTGGGAAGCAAATCCCCCTCTGGACAAGCAAAGCAAACACACCCTGCTAATCCCATCAGATCATGCCCACATTTAGCACAAAGAGACTCTCTCCTGTGAACAATCAAGTCACCAAGGACTGTGCAATCTTCCTAGGAACAAATCCACGGTGTTTGTTGTGGGGAGGCCATGTGTGAAATGAAGTCTGACTTCCATTCTGTCCCTTATTGCTCCTGCCTGCAGCCTGGTGGCCCCTCGTGCTCGTGTCCTGAGGAGGAGCCCTGTGGAATAATTAGTGTTTTTCTTCTTTGTAAGATCTGGAGCAGCACTAACATGGGTGAAAACAAGTTGCCTTTTGTTCTTAAACCGTCCTGTCCTCTGAGCAATGAGCCTCAAAGTTATTCCCATTCAGCCTTGATGCTAGAGCGTTATATTATGGCCGCTTTTCAGATTTTTATTAAATCTTGGAGTAATTTTCTCTTTGGTGGAGCGAATAAGCTGGTCAGCCTTCCTTTGGGCTTCTTTATCATGTACTAGGTACAGTAGTGCTCAGGTTTCCAGCTCCTGTGACTATTTTTTCCTCAAAACAGCCAGTTTTGATGCCTTTGAGTCTCTCTCAAAATACTGTTGACTTCAGCAGAGTTCAGGCCTTAGCTCTGCTGTTATTTGGGGTTTTTATGTGAGTCAGAGCAAACAAGCTGGTCAGCCTTCCTTTGGGCTTCTTTATCATGTACTAGGTACAGTAGTGCTCAGGTTTCCAGCTCCTGTGACTATTTTTTCCTCAAAACAGCCAGTTTTGATGCCTTTGAGTCTCTCTCAAAATACTGTTGACTTCAGCAGAGTTCAGGCCTTAGCTCTGCTGTTATTTGGGGTTTTTATGTGAGTTGAGTAAGGCAACATTCACATTTCGCAGCAACAACCTGAGCATAAGGGCCTGGAGGTAGGTTCCTCATGGAAAAATCCGGGGAAATTGCTCCCTGCCCCGTCGTAGCTGCACTTAGAGAGCCCGAATCTTTCCGATCTGTGTTTTTTCTCCTCCTGTGTTGCCAAACCTCCTCGGCAGAGACGTGGGCAGCGTGGTGGAGGCTCTGTACGGGGACCTGCCGCCGCCGGTCATGCTCATCGGGCACAGCATGGGGGGAGCCATCGCGGTGCACACGGCCGCCGCCAAGCTCGTGCCGAGTTTGCTGGGGCTCTGCATGATCGACGTGGTGGAAGGTGAGTGTGGGAACCCCCGCGTGCCACCGGCCTCCCCATCGATCCTCTCTGAACCTCTCCAAGCACATTTTGGCTTGGTGGTTGAACCAGTGCCAATTTCCTCCTCTTAACACATTACCTGCATAAAATACTCTTGCTGCTGTGATCTCTCCTTTTGTTTATCCCTGGTGGGCTCTCCCATTTGCTTGCTTTCCCACTTTTTCTGAATAATGCGTGGTGCTGATGAGTGTTTGCTGGTATTTTTTTTAAACTATCTGAATATTTTACTAGTTCAAATATGAATCCTGTAGGATAGGAGCACTAGAAGGCTTGGGGCTCAACTTCCTTAAATCCCCAGTTGAGCCTCAGCTGTGTCTCGGGTTATTCCCTGGTAGCCAGTCCCCTTTAAATTGACAAGGCAATTTATTAGATGCCATAAAGTAAAACTAATTATTATTGATTTATTTAGGTACAGCCATGGATGCACTGAACAGCATGCAGAATTTCTTAAGGAGTCGTCCCAAAACATTCAAGTCTCTTGAGAATGCAATTGAGTGGAGGTAACACAGGGCTTTGGTGCTCCCAAAACCTTTTTAGCTTGACTCTTGAGGGAAAACAAGGTTTAAATGATTTTTGTCTGTTCTCTCCCTGCTCACTTCACCAATTATCACCAGAGGTCTCAAGGATAATTAATTTTCTGGGAATGCTGGCTAGGAAATGGAGAAGGATCCACTAAGAGGGAGTTTTGCTGGTGTGAATGTAAATGTCCCAGCTGTTTGGATCGGTTTGTGGTTCTTCTGCATCTGCAAGAAGTGGGACTTGTGAATTCCCTGCTTATACCTTGGGCAGCTGAGTTTGAAAAGAAAGGGCTTTTGTGGTTAGTTTTGCAGACTGGAGAGCAGAAAGCTGGTTCTGTTCCTAAATACGAACATGGTTTCTCCCCTATTCCTGCCTCTACAAAGAAGCAGGTCACTATCTGACTTTCTGCCTATCAACACTTCTCCCCTGTAATGAAACACTCAGGAGGATTCAAACAAGTCAGCAACGTAGCTCGAGCCACGTGTCTATATTCAGAGTAACTTCTGCACACAAATAATTTGGGGATGGCTTGGGGAAATTGTGATCTGTAAAGGGCTTTTTGCTCCTATTTCTGCACTTGCTAATTACTTATGAACACACCTATAACTTCTGCTCTATAACTATTTCTGCCTTTCTTCATTTTTTTTTTCCAGTGTAAAAAGCGGACAAATAAGAAATCTTGAATCTGCAAGAGTTTCTATGGTCGGTCAAGTCAAAGAGTAGGTTGTTTTTCCTTTGAGCTGTTCTTCAGTCTTCTTGTGTGTTCTGCAGTATGACAAATTGTGAATATGACAAAACAGGGATGTGCTTGAAAGTCAAAAATTATTTGAGCAAGCCCAAATGTGCTCCTATTTGAACACAGCCAATACCCACAGTGGCACTGAGGCCAGTCATGGCACTTGGAGAAAACCCAGCCAGAATTTCCTGGGACAGAGGACTCTACCAAAGAGCCCTATTTTAAAAAATTACCTGCTGTTGCTTGTGTGTTCCTTGGTTTGGCTGCCTTTTTGTGTGCATTAGGGAAATAGGTATTATTCAGGAATGTTGGCTTTCTGGGTGTAATATCTTTCACTTATGAGGAATTAGTTAATTGTCTGTTGCACATTTAGAAGTGGTCCGAGGGAGTTTGTGGGGGGAAGCTGTGGTGTTTTTGACCTCCTCCTTCTTTTTAAGTAGCCATTTGCACTCGTGTTTGCCCTGGGCTACGTTTGCTCCATGGTCGCTCAGTCCTGTCCACATCTTCCATGCACAGCCCCTTTTATGCTCAGAGAGATTTTTCTGAGCCAATGCCTGAGAAATTGCCGAGGGCTCGAGGTTAAAACATGTTTCTATTTGAGGGAAGGAATCATTTTCTAGTTTTATTTTCACAGGTGTGAAGGGGCTGCCAGTCCCGAAGGTCCTAAAGCCATAGTGGAAGGCATTATTGAAGAGGAAGAGGAGGAGGAAGAAGATGGTGAAGGGGGAGGCTCTGTCAACAAAAGGAAGAAGGAAGATGACACAGAGGTAGGGAGTTTCTTGCTGTGTTTTCAATACATTTGTGTCTTTCCACGGAGCTCCCCTACAAGAAAACTAGTAGCAGCTACCCAGGTCGTATCAGTGTAAATGGGAGCAACTCCAGCAACCTAAACTTTAAGCTGGGGCTCCTGTTTTTTTCTTGGTCCCACTCTGCTGATTCCATCTTGATCAAGTGTGTGTTAGCATGTGTGTTTAATTTTCATTTTTTTTTTCAAATATTTACTGCTGTGGTGGCCTGAAATGGGGCTTCTGTGCTGAGCAAAGAATGCTCTTTTCTGAGCTTGCTGCTGGTTTTACTCGTTAGCGAGACTTATTAGCATTCAGGAGGTCGTGTAGCCAGTTGCTGCCTAGGAATCCCAAATCCTCAAGGGCAGCAGTCGTGGCCAACTTGGCACCTTGTGCTTCCGTGTTGTCCAGGTCTCATGGAGAGCCGGGTCTGGAGGCTCGTGCGTAGCCAGAAAACTCCGTGCTGGTAAAGGGAGGCCAATGGAGAGCCCTGAAAACTGCAGGGCTGGGGTAGCTGCTGCTGCCTTTTCTGCTCCACGCTCTGCTGTGGTGTGGAGAGAAATTTAGGAGCAAGAGGGATTGCCTGCTGGGAGTGCAATCCACCAGAGGGAGTCAGCATTTCTTCAGATGCTCTTTGAAGTTGCACCACGAGCTCCTTTTGCTCGAGCCCTTCTGCTGATCCCTAATCCGAGCTCTTCCTCCCCCCTGCAGACGAAGAAGGAGCACCTGTACACGTGGCGAATTGAGCTGGCAAAAACAGAGAAGTACTGGGATGGCTGGTTCAGGGGCTTATCCAACCTCTTCCTCAGCTGCCCCACTCCCAAGCTGCTGCTTTTAGCTGGTAGGTAGCTGCAGTTTGAAGTTCAGTGTCTCTTCAGAGCATTTTACTTTAGAGAGTAGGCTTGGTGTTTGGCTAATATTTTGTTCAGACACTAGCAGATTATCTCTTCTATCCTGATTTTTTTCTATGCATCTTGAATTGCTATAAGCCACTTGATTTGGTTTTCCATGCAGCTCTGTAATTAGATTGGAGCCTCTAATATCAAAATAGCACATAGCTCCATTCTGCATTTTGCTGCTGTTGGGCAGATATTTCTGTTTTTGCTGTGTGACTGAGATGATGCTGGATAAACAGGGCCCTTTCAAACTACCCTTCAGCCCCTACTGCTATGATCCTTTCCTACAAGTGAGGCCTGTTTTTAGACTTGCACCCAAAAGTCAAAATCCTCAGTGTTTTACAGCCAGTTTTAGGCCCTTTTTGTGCCCTGAGATGAAATTCAGAGCCTAGCCAAGCTGGACACCCTTTTCAGTTGCAGGGAGAGATGTGTTTCCACATTTTTGGCTAGGATCTTTCCTGTCACTTCACCCTCATGAAGTGCAGCAGGGAAGCATCCTAGCAGCTCTCACAGATGTTGTCCCTTTTGCCTTTTTCACACCAAATGTCTCTTTCAAAACCTCTAAGAAAGCTCTGTTTAGACGGTCGTATTTTCTCTGGCTTTCCACCAATACCTCTGTTTATTTGAATGTAGGTGTCGACAGGCTGGATAAAGATCTAACAATTGGACAGATGCAAGGTAAATATTTAATATTGTTACTCTAATGCTCTTTTGGGATGGTAACTTGTTGCCGTGAACGAGGGCGAGCTGGGATAGTGTAACCAGGTGCAGGCTGCATTGAAACAAATGTGCACTAAAGAATGTGGGCAATTCCAAAGCGATTCCCGACTGTCTGTGGTTGCAGAAGAAGTGGAAAAGTTGAGAAGGGGAAGGTCTAATTAGCACTTGTGCAGGGCCGTTGCCATGGATTTTGTTCAGTCTAGCGGTAAATGTTTCCAGGAATGGGGCTGCCGCACTTATCTTGGGCAATCGGAATGATTGGGAGGATTTTTGTAACCTCCTTTTTCCTTTTTTTTTTTTTTTTTCCTTTTTTGTAATGTCGTTGCTGTTGCTCCCCGCTAGAACATTTGGGAGCCTCCAAAACCATCTGGTCTCCTTTTATTTCTGGCAGGCCTCAAATAAGGATTAACATCTCCATGGATTCATTTTTTCCTTCTAGTCCCAGCTTCCTAAATTTCCAGAGGCAGTCAGTACCGGAAAGTAATATGGATAGCAGGATAAGTATCATGTTAAGGTAGATCTGATAGCAGACTCGACTCTTCAAGAGGGGCTTACCTCTGGCAAGAGGCTCTAAAACATTTTGCTTCATTTTTGGCTCCCAGGACCTGCTCTAAGGGGGATGATGAGTTAAGCAGGCAGTGCTTTTTTCTGGAATCATCCACCGTGTGTATTGCAGGCTGAAATCCCTCTGCATTCCTTGATCCTTCCTCACCCGGATGAGTGTAGGGAGGTCTGTCTGTAAAGAACGAGATCCTTTTCGGAAAAGGAAGAGCTCATAAATTCAGAGTGTTTTTAAGACACCAGCCTCTTTAGTCCTATTAGAGTAGGTGTCCCCCGTGTTGACAAGAATCATCTGCCTAAAATATTGCTGGTAGAAATTAAGACTGCTTAAAAAGCAGCTCTGATGGCTCTCTTCATCTGCAGGCAAGTTTCAGATGCAAGTCCTGCCGCAGTGCGGCCACGCGGTCCACGAAGATGCTCCAGACAAGGTGAGCTCCCCTGCGGGGCTGGGCAGCTCATGATTCCACAGGATGGGCCCCTTGGATGTATATTTTAAGGCACTAGGATTGCCATACGTCCATAGAATCAAGTTTCTGTTTCCACTGCTCGCATGCAGAAGAGGCCTCTCGCTTCCCGTGCAGCAGAGGGTTGTATTTCAGCGCCACTTTGACAATATCCCTGGCTATTCTCCAAGCAGCTTGGGTTAAATCACATTCTTTAAGCTAGCTTGAAGGCCTGGGCTGAGAGGCAACGTGCCTTGTAACTGGAGCCACGTGGCTACGTGTCCTAGGCTACGGATTTAACTCTGAGGCTGCTGGGGATGTAGCTGTTATCAGCCTGTGCCCTGACTCATCCTTCCTGCCTTTTCCCTGCACATTTTCCCCTCCTGCTAGTGTTAAGCTGCAGCTCCCGGAGCTGCTCTGGGTTTTGCTGAGTTGGGCGGCTCACATTTTCCAAATGGGAAACAAATGGGACTGGAGCAACGTGCAGCCCGAGCGGGGCTCGCTGCAAGGCGGAAGTGGGAACCAGCCACTGTGGAGCCTGGAAGCTCCTGGTTTTAAAGCTTGTCCTGCATGGACTGCCACAAACGTAAAACTCTCTGTTTTCCATTGCCAGTTTGAAACAGGGGCTGTTATCTCAAGACAGTGAGCACCTAAATTATTTTTCCTTATAATACAAATAAGTAGTGTTACTACTGTCAGATTCTTTATAAGAATCACTTAATGATTCACTCTGACCTTTTTTACCTACTAAATTCAGGCATTATTTTAAAATCACTGCAAGAGGTGACAAAAAAGAGTTTTGCCAGTTCTTGATTGTGTGATGAGTGTTAGAGTAAAGGTGGGAGCAGGTAACTACCTTATGGTACTGCCAGATAGAGGTTCTAGTTGAAGGGAACAATTTAATGTAAAAGTTAAAAAGGCAGTTTGAAGTCTATAAAAGGGGTCCTGAGCAGTAGAAGTGCTGCAATTGCTGCAGCTTTTGATAACTGAGGGGATTTCTTGCCGTCTTCACGTCCCTTTAAAATTCCCCCCGACTTTGCCAGGTCGCGGAAGCTGTCGCGACGTTCCTGATCCGTCACAGGTTTACAGAGCCCATCGGTGGATTCCAGTGGTGAGTGCCCTGGTGCTCCAGCTGAGCAGCCCTTGAAAGGAGCTGTTGCTTTCGCCGGGTGTTTGTGGCTCTTGGGGTGGGAGGTAGCTGGGACTTCTGGCATATGCTGAAAGCAGCATATAAACAAGCAGCTTGAAGTCCCAGCCTGCACCGTGGGTGATATTTGTGCTCAGTCTAAACCTTTTGTGTGTTGTATTCATAAAATTCCCTCATTTGGAAGGATGGAGAGAAGCAGGTTATACCTAGCTGATTCCCTTCTTTATAACCTCCCAGAAGGCAAAACTAGTGTTTTACTGAGTTAACTGTTGGAAGCAATTTGCACCTTAGGCAAAGAAACAGTGATGAAGTTAGAAGGACAAAGCCGTGCGCTTCATCTTGCACCTATATCCTTCTGTCCTGTGTTTTCTTACCAGAATGACCACAGAAGCCAGGCCTCTGCAGTCAGCCACACAGCAGCAGCGAGAGTAGGTGGTGAGTGATAGAGATAGAAGGTTAAAAAGGTTCCAAAATAGCTCCAATAGTTCCAAATAGTTCCAAAATTAGCTCCTAGAAGGGATATTGCTGAGTGAGCTCTTCTTTTCCCCCCACTTTCTCTTGTGTCCTTGGGGATGAAGCAGTAGCAGTGTCAGGAGTGCGTATTTTAACTCCAATGAAAGGATATAGAGTAGGAAGATGTGGGAATCAAGAGAGGGAGAAGATCAAAGGACTCCACTGCATCAAAGTTTCAAATCCCACTAGGTATTTGGCAACCTGGGCTAGTGCTGCGGGGCTTCAAAGACAACTAAGGCTGTTGCTTCTGCTGTTGTGGTTGCAGCAACAGCAGCTTTAAAGCAGGAGGGAGTGAGGTGGCTTGCAAGCCTTATCGTGTGATATAAAAACCTGTGTGTGTCTCTCACAACTTAATGTTCACCTGAACCTGCGTGACAGCTTTGTTTTTGTTGTTGACCTAGGTTTATGGCACCTTAGAGCTAGTTATTACTCAGAGTCAGATATTTGCAGAGAAGCCTTGGATTTTCACACGTGACGCTTTCTCCTCTCTTTTCTTTCCCCCTCCTAGTGTGTTTCCTGCTTGTTAATACCCTGGTGTTCTGGTTAATACCCTGGTGTTCTTCAGCACTGAGTCCCGTTGTAAATAAACTGCACCAGAGGCCACTGTGACGTATCCATCTCCTTTCATCTCTCCAGTTCAGCAGCGATGAGAAGTTGGTGTGAGGTTCATCCCCTAGAACTAGTTCTCCAGGACGTGTCCATGGTTAGGGGCTTCCTGGCAGGGAAGCAGCTTCTGCTGAAGACCGTGCCAAGCTCTCCAGGAGCAGGATCCTCTCTGCTGCCTCAAGGAAAGGCCTCCTGAAATCCCAATCATTCCGAGCTCTGTGAATCCTCAGGCTTTCTCGGACCCAACTGCAAAGGGGCTGTTGGCAGCCCACATCCATGGAGGGCATTGCAGCAAATCCAAAGGCTTCAGGATTGCTCCACGGAATCGTCTCTGAAACGTCCCTTAGGTTTGTTTCTTATCTCTCTTTTCCCCCAAAACAGACAAGGAATCGGCCTCAGTGGGAGCTCCGGGCCCATCTCACCTGGAGGAGCCTCCGCGCTGCTTCCCCCTTCCAACTTGGGCAGCAACGTGGAACAAAAAGGTGGAAAGGGGGGACCACGAGCTCCTTTCCAGCGGGTCTTGCAGCCTCCTCAACGTTTGTTTCAGGTTCTCGTGAGAAACGTAGCCTCAGTAACTCCCTCTGCCTCCGGCCCATGATCCCGGAGAAGCTCCGTGCTGACCAAGAGCCCCTTGGCCTATTTGGCCGTTGGCTGCGTCTGGAGCAGGTTTGTGCTCCGCTCGATCCAGCGGAGACCGGCACTTTTTGGATGAAAAGACACAAAAATTGGGCAGCAGAGAAAAGCTTGGAAGAGCTCGGAGCTTGGAAGAGCTTGGAGCTTGGAAGAGCTCGGAGTCCGTCCTGTTGATGTTGGCCCTGGCTAACGCGCGCTGCAGGGAAGACCTGGTTCTCACCGACACTTCCTTGACTTTTCCCTGGCATTTCCAGGCGTTTCCCAGACTGCCTCCCATTCTGCACAGAGAGCTTCTCTCCGGGGCCCCTCCTCTTGAGGCCGTTTCTGAGGTTGCTTTTGCTTCTAAAAATCACCCCTGGGCCTAAGAGCGGACGCGTCCCGGAGCTGTTTTCCTCCGTATGTGGCCGTTGATCTTCTGCGATCCCGTTTTTTCCCTTTGCATCCCTGCCCCTCTCGTGCTGTATGATGGAAGCAGCATTTTCCAGTGCTGCTTTGCTGAAGCCCAGGGCTGTCTGCGGCCTGATCGAAGGAGCTGCGGTGGGTGGCTGTAAATACCCCCCATGCCAAGAGCCATAAATGAATCCTTTGCATTCAGGAGGTGCAGGTGGGGGAAGCAGCAGCGCTGGGAAAGGCTGGGATTTATCCCAACAGAGAGACACTGTTCCCTTGCGCTTCCTTCCCGGACACAGCAAGCTGTGGCCTTACTCTGCCGCCCTTCCCCGAGGAAGGGCGCGAGAAACCGGGGCGAGAAACGCCTCAGTTGGGAACGAGAAAACGAAATCCAGAGTGCTCCATAACCAATGGAGGAAGTCACTTGTGGAGCCTCAAATCCTCCTTTTTGACCCATTTGAAATTGGGAAATCCGGCAAATCCCTCTTCGCCTCCCAGCTTGCTGCCCCATTTTTTCCTTTTTTTCCACAGCTTTTTCCTTGTTTCTCCGCAAAAGCAGCGCTGCAGAAAGAGACTCTCCCACGTCGAAGGATGCCACTTCCATAGGGAACTCCCGCTCCCACTTGCCTCTGCTCCGGCTCTTGGATTGAGCAGCAGCAGAAACTTCCACAACGGAAAATCCCGAGGCTTTGGGGTGTCCTGGCAGCAGTAGGAGACCCGTCTGCTTAAGGGCTGACTTCTTGGATTTATTTTTCTTTATTATTTTTTTTAAATCAACTTCCAGCTTTAGGGTGCTGGGGAGAAAAGTCCATGGCCAGGAGCGTTGGGAAAAATCCCTTTTTCCTGCCACGCCGGCGCGTGGTTGCGGATGCTGCCGTCTCTCCGGCTGCTGCTTTTCCCTTCTCTCCGCTGTCTCACGCAGGGACCGGCCCTTCCCTGGTGCTTTCAGCGCTCCCCAAAATCCAGGCTTGGGATAAGGGCTGGGAAGGGCTGCCCAGCGGTGCCGGCTCGGGGTGACCTGCAGCGCCTGCTTCCCGTTATCCCGGCTGCGTCCGTCTGTCCGTCCTCCGTCCCGCGGGAGCCTCGTCCCCCCTTCGCATGTCGCTCGCTGTCCCTCTCCCTCCTGCCTCCCACCAATAAAGCAGTTGTGGAAAAGCCGCCGGCCCCAGCTCCTTCCTCCCCCTCTCCCTAACTCTGACCTTCCTCGGGGCAGGAGGAGGAGGAAGAGGAGGGAGGGAGGGGGAAATTCCAGCATTTCCCAGCCAGGCCTCCTTGCTCCCATATGGCCAAAACCCAGCTGTAAGTAATAAATGTGTCCCCACCCCCACAGCCGGTCTGGGTTTAACCCCCCTTGCTCTGGCCAGGGGGATGGGACCTTTGTAGCTTTGTGAAGCTCTGCACCGCTCGGAGCACTGTTAACTCTGAAGCAGACTGATGACCATAGAAATACCGTATTCCTCACCCCCTGCCAACCCCAAGAGCTGAAAAATTTGGGTTATCTGAGGCTGGGAGAAGGAGCAACGGGGGCTGAGGGGAGTTGATCAGACCACGAGAACATTTTCCCAGCCTCCGCTCTCCTTTTGCCTTTATTTCCACCCAAAGTAGAGGCCGTCGCTCCGTGGCCCCGCTCAGTCCTCGGGCCGGGGCCCGCACGGCCGCCGGCACTCCTGACCGTGCTCGTGGAACCACTTGTTGGCCCATGGGAGGAAAGGGGGCGGGGGCCGGGGCGGAGGGGACGGCCCGCGGCGCCCGGCCCCGCTCCTTACCCCACTTGTCGCCGGCCAGCACGGGGCAGGCGCCGTGCAGGGTGGCGCCGTCGCCCTCGCCGCTTCTGCGCAGGTTCCACCAGAAAAGCGCCGCGTTCTGCCCCAAAAGAGAGTCCCGGCCATGGCCTTGGGCACCCCATCCTCGAGTCCCGCTCCGGGGCTCGGGCCCCGCTCACCTTCACGACGGGCACGCTGACGTTGGCGTGGATGAAGGCGGTGGAGCCGCCGGCCTCCACCGAGCTCAGCTGGAGAAGGGGGGACGGCGTGAGGCCTCGCTGAAGGCTCCCGTGACCTCCCCTCCCCCGGCTCTTTCTCCATGTTCACTCTGAACCCTACTGATGACCACGCAGCTGCAAAAAATCTTTGTGTAGACTGCGTTCACACTGACTGCATTCACTCTGAACCCTACTGATGACCACACAGCTGCAAAAATCCTTGTGTGGCCCGCATTCACTCTGACTGCATTCACTCTGAATCCTACTGATGACCAGCAGCAAAAAAGATCATAGATGTTGCATTCACTCTGAACCCTGCTGAGGACCATGCAGCTGCATAAAAACCTTGTGCGGGCTGCATTCAGTCTGACTGCATTCACTCTGAACCCTACTGCTGATCATGCAGCTGCACAAAAGCTCATGGAGATCACGTTCACTCTGAACCCTACTGCTGACCATGCAGCTGCACAAAAGCTCATGGAGACCACATTCACTCTGAACCCTACTGAAGACCACACAGCTGCAAAAATAGTTGTGGAGACCATGTTCACTCTGAACCCTGCTGAGGACCACACAGCTGAAAAAAAACTCATGCAGACTGCATTCACGCTGACTGCGTTCACTCTGAACCCTACTGATGACCACACAGCTGCAAAAATCCTTATGTGGACCATGTTCACTCTGAACCCTACTGAGGACCACACAGCTGCAAAAATAGTTGTGGAGACCATGTTCACTCTGAACCCTGCTGAGGACCACAGAGCTGCAAAAATCCTTTTGTGGACCACATTCACTCTGATTGCATTCACTCTGAACCCTACTGAAGACCATGCAGCTACAAAAAAACCTTGTGCGGGCCGCATTCACTCTGCATTCACTCTGAACCCTACTGAGGACCACGCAGCTGCAAAAATCCTTGTGGAGGCCGTGTTCACTCTGAACCCTACTGACAAGCACGCAGCTGCAAGCTCGCGGAGCCGCGGGCACTCACGTAGACCATGAGCGTGGCGATGCGGTTGCCCGAGTTCATCCTATAAAGGGGGCTCTTCCTGGACTGCCCCAGAGAGAGGAGCGGGTGAGGGCCGGGCCGGCGCCACTCAGCCCGCGGGCAGACCCCAGGGAGGAGCAGTGCGCAGCAGCGACTCCAGCCTCAACGCCTTTTTTTGGGGTGCAAAGTGAAGATTTGGAACCAAAATGGCCCCAACTGAGCTGTTCTCCACTTGCTTCTTTTCCCCAGAAAAATCTGGTGGGTTGTAACCAGATTTCACCATGGTTGAAAAACGTTCCCCAGAAAAAGATTTTGAGGGACACGGTAGAGTGAACTAGGACTGTGCTGAGATTCCTCCTTCCCTGCCTCCCCATCCCTCCTCTCTCTCTCCTCCTCTCGTGCTCCTCTTCACCTTTTCCTCCTCCTCCTCTTCCTTCTCTTTCTTACCTTCTCATTCCCTTCACCTTCTCCTCACCTTTCCCCCTCCTTCTCCTCATTTCATCCTCTCCTTCTTCTCTCCATCTCTTCCTCTTGTTCCTTCTCATCCTCCTTCTCCTCCTCCTCTCATCCTCATCCTCCTCCTCCCGTCCTCGCCCTACTCCTCCTCCTTCTCTTCTCCGTGTTCTTCTCTTCACCTTC
Organism: Tinamus guttatus; assembly: GCF_000705375.1. The sequence continues at coordinate 53,265 of NW_010586088.1, forward strand.
TCCTCTTCCTTCCTCTCCTTCTCTCTCCTTTTCTTTCCCTCTTCCTTTCCCTATTTCTTTTCTCCATCCATCCATCCATCTATCATCCACCCACCCATCTTCCATCCCAACACTTGGCCGCTCACCCCCTGCCATTCCTGGTCCGCCCTAAGGGACAACCCATGGACCACCCCAGAGTCCATGTTGGGACCACCCCAAGGAGCACCCCGGGGACCCCCAGACGAGGCCTTCCCCGAGGAGTCCCCGCAATGGCGCTGCTTACGGTGGCGTGGTCGAAGTGGGGCTCGTAGTGGCCGCCCAGCCCGTACACCCCAGAGTCCATGTTGGGACCACCCCAAGGAGCACCCCGGGGACCCCCAGACGAGGCCTTCCCCGAGGAGTCCCCGCAATGGCGCTGCTTACGGTGGCGTGGTCGAAGTGGGGCTCGTAGTGGCCGCCCAGCCCATAGTTGACGACCTGCAGGTACTCGGCGTAGGGCGCCCGCACGTCCAGGCCGGTGAC
>NW_010586089.1:0-12629 GCF_000705375.1 Tinamus guttatus
AAAGACTCCCAGGCGGCCGTGTCTGAGCAGGGCAGAGACCTGGTCCTGCTGACTCACCCAGCTCCTCCCACCACCCAGGAGGTCACAAGCGTTTTCAATCACTTCTTCATATTAGTGAGATGGTGGGAATTGTTTGAAATACCTCATATTTCAGTTCACCGATTGATTTGCTAACTCAGCACTTGCAACATGGTAAGTGCATGCAAAAAATATATTGCAGTTAAACAAAAATATAATCAGACTGAGCGAAACAATGGTTACAAATCTAATTCAGCCTAGAGTGTTCAAATATTTCATGAATTACATGTTTTTATTTGACTGAATTAAAACATCAGTAATCTGTCTTTTACCAGGGTTTTATCCCCTTTTCCTCTCATGTAAGCAATTCTTCCCTCTAACATTAGAAAACAATTTCTAAAACTACAGGTTTTAAAGCTATTGGAAACAAACTGCAACTCTGGCTGTGCAGGAATAAAATTTCATTTTATGAGATACAAGAAAGTGAATATCTGCCTAAATACTACATAATCTCTTTGTTTTTGGTGGAAGGTCCTGACATTCTCTGACAGCAGATACTCTGTTTACTCAGGGTCCTGCATTCCTCCAGGAAGGGTGAATTTGCCAGCCAGGGTGCACACTGGATATACAGCCTGTTTACTTTGATTAATTTCCATTCCTCCCATTATTTGGGCATTGCAGGCCAAACAGAGGTTAGTTAGCCTGAAACAAAGGTCTCACTCATTAGTGTTCAGAAGGTTTTTGCAGACCACATGAGGCTGAAGAGAAATGAAAAGCAAAGGAAGTGTTTGGATATGCTCTTAAGAAACAAAGATATTTTCATGTTTTGGAATGGAGAAAGGAGCCTTGACTTTCTGCCTATCGCTGGAGCCTTCAAAGCAACTCTGACCATCTCAAAGAACCTTATCATTTCCCAAAACGGACACTGACGTGATGTCAGCTAGGATTATCAGCTTAAGTTAACTGTCAGCTTAAGTTAACAGTACCAACAGCTGCCTCTGTGATACAAGGGGAAAAGCACAGGCAAATAATTTCATTCTTACAGCATCCCTTTTCTCATTTCACTGCAGTATGTAACTGCATAGTACTCCGAGTTGTTCATACATTCCAGATCTTGTAATCAGTTGTTTCTGTCTGAATGTGTCAATTAAAAACAAAACCCCTGCAAAAATACATTCAGCTGCAAATACTACTTTTTCCTCTACACAGAAGCTGTATTTTTTCCTTCATTTGTTCTCACAAATGTTCTTTCCCCTCCCCAGTCAACTGTAATTTCTTTCAGAGTGTTTCACATTCAAGTGAAACCATCAAAATGCAGTGTTATAGGTGCACAATTGCTTGTGATATTTATAGAGGTTCTCTGATGCAATTTCTGCATCTAGTCATTAAGTTCTGCCTACACAAACCCCAGAAAATAACATGTTAGCTTAGCTTGCAGCAGGTTTAAAAATACAAAAGACTTTCCATAAATTGGCAGTTATTCCAAAACTTGGAAAGATATTTCATTCATGTTTAACTTGTTACATTTCCCATTTTCTTGTCCCCACATTTAAGCAAGAAAGAGAATATGCTATCTGTGCTTGTTCTTAAATTAGAAAACACAAATAAGTATCAAAATACATACTAGTTTTTCAACATCCTGTGTTTGGAAGGAACTGTGCTCTCGCCTGTTTGTATACATAATCTTTTGCGCCTGCAGAACACTGTGCTCTCTCCTGTTTGTATACATAATCTTTTGCGCCTAGGATAACATAGCAAACTTGTTTTATATAAATTGAAGATTATATATAGGATCAGTAAGTTTTCAGGATCTACCCAGATTCATATTTACAGGCAATAACGTATTTAAGAGGAGTGAGTGGAGGAAGCTTCTGCAAATAGCATGTGTAGTCTGCAAAGGGTTAGCCCATAGTGGGCTTGTGTCCCTGTAAAATTGGGATGGGATTTTTAACAAGCAGCATGAAGCTGTTTCAGCTTAAAGACCTGAAAATAAGCCTGCTCTGGAGATTGCTTATGTAACATGTGATCTTTGTTTCCATATTTTGCAGCTCTGAAGATTGCGGTTGTAGATATCTATCATTCCCGGCTAAAGGAAAGACAGAGAAGAAAAAAGTGGGTTTTAAAGCACTAACTGCCTGCCTTTGCTTCCTAACCATATTACGTGCCCTGAAGCTCTCTTTGCAGCAGATAGAACTGGTTTGCTCTAGCTGCCTTCCTTAAGGGTCTCTCACAGGAGAATTTCTGAGAGATTTGCATGACAGACTTCATCTTGGATGTGCAATTCTCCTTTGCACAGACCAAAATCAACCACCTGGCTTTGTCAGTGACAGCAGACCAGAAAAGACAAAAAGAATGCCGAAATGCTAGACCCCCCGCTTTCTCCACAGAAATAATTTCACCTCTGTATTTGGTTCTTAGTAGTCCATAAGATAGTTTTTCAGAATGTATAATGATGATAACTCTATTGCCTGTGTAAGTCTGAATAATTTATTCAGTTAATCTGACAACTTTTTAGAATGACTCAATCTATTCATTAAATTCAATTTTATTATAACTTTCAAATACTTTGTTCAGTATTTAAAATTATTTCTTGCTGTATTACTGCCTGCTGGAAGAATGATCATTTGGAGAAAGACTCTTCCATTCTTTCTCCTCATTATAGAACACAGTTCTGCTGAAGAACAGTTCAGAATTGCTATCTATTGGGCTGGATCCTCATAATTCATAAATTAAAAAAAAATTATGAGGTATAATTGCTGTCATGATACAGCATGTCTTTCTAAAGGAAGGTGCCATAAGGCACAGTTGCATAAATCAAATTGGTGTCCATTTTTGTGAGGTTTCTACAGCAAAACTGGACACACATCAGAAAAAAGGACGTCACACACATAAATGCGTGTGTCACTGTCACAAAATCTCTCTGCATGGGACAGGGATGTTCTTTTATACATATTAAAGAAATTATAATGGATTTCATGGAGCAAAGTCCAGCTTGTCCTTGACAAGCCTAACTTTGCAGTATCTCTTATCATTTCTGAAAGCTGGGTATTTATCATATTGCCACGTAGCACTGAACACATGACATTTGCAGAAACCTGTGACAAGTGTATTTGTCATGCACTTGTAAATACCCTAGCTGCCTTTTCACCCTGCTCATTTCCCTGACACTGACATGAACATTTCAGACTTACCAGTTACCCAAATCATTTTCCTCTGCTTAAAATTCAAGCGGTCACGGAAAAGTTCCTTCAACCTGCTCCCAAAATTGACACCCATTAAAGCCTTGCTGCATCACATTTCACAGCTAGACAGTTCAAGGGTTATAAAAACTTCATACATCTGATGGTCTAAATCAAGGTTTCCTTTGACACTTATGTATTTATGCAGTAGAACATGCTTTATGCAGTAATTAATGCTTTTCATTAGTACTTTTTTTTTGTTACAGAATTATAAGAGATCATGGCCTAATCAACCTCAGAAAATTCCAGAGTGAGTATCAAATGTAACTACTTGCTTTAAAGTGGCCTTGACTCAGACTTCAGAGGCAAGACTTTGAATATTCACAGTGTGGCTTGTTCATCCTGGACCATATTCAGGCGGCCTGAATTCCACCAGATTTCCTGCCCTGCTGTTCCTAGTTGGCTGCATGTAACAGCACCCAACTCAGTGTATCACCACTGCTCTGCACTGCCCTTGAGAAGCATTTAGCATCTGCACTTGAGGGGTAAAGATGAAATCAAAGGCTTTTGTTTGCATCTTGCTATATCGAAAAAAAACACCAAATAACATTTAATCACCTTTTCTGCCTTTAGAATTGCAAGGGCAATATAATTTTGTTGCTTTTTACTCCTGCGTTTGTGGTTGTGCCCCCCAAATTGCCAGGCAGTATGCCAGACCTGGGTCTTAGGCCAGACCTGAGTCTTAGGCCAGATCGTAGAGGCTGGTGGTCAGTTCAGGATCCTTTCAACTACTTACTGTTAGAATTTATTTTCTCCCCATAGCAGGATTCATGTAAAGTACAAATAGTTAACTCACGCCTTTTTGTGGGTTATTTGTTGTTTCGTTGTAGCAGTTGAAAGCAATTTTCAGGAAATTTGGCAGCATTCCAGCAATTTCTTGGGACCTCAGTACAGTCCAGCTTCACAATTTGAGCTCCTGGATATTGCTCTTACCACTATGTGGGAAAAGACCATTCAGCTGTGGTGAGACTGAACACTGCTGACAGGGTGTCACTTTCTCCCTCTGACTGTAGTTCTGGAAAGACGGTACCCAAAGGAGGTTCAAGACCTTTATGAGACAATGCGACGATTTGCACGGATTCTTGGACCAGTGGAGCACGATAAATTCATCGAAAGCCACGCACGTAGGTATTTTAAAGATTTAAGCATGCATATTCTTCAGGAGGCTTATGGAGGTCTCTCCCCACGCTTCAGAAAAACAAGTGTGTTTCTGGTTGATACATTAAATGATCAGGAAGTGTTTTTTTTTTCCACTGAGATGTGTCCGAGTTCTTTGACTTCTTGGCTGACCAAACGTTCTAGTCCTGTGTTGGAAGTAGTATTTTTCTCATCAAAAAAACATTATTTACTGGCGCTTTCTTTCATTGGAGGAAAACAAACCAAAACATAAACTTTACAATCTGTATTGAGAGCAAATTGGAAATTCTTTGAATGGTACGTGTTAAAGTAATATATGTATATGTAATTATACAGTACAGCTGTCATTACGTTTCCTACCTTAAAGGGAGAGGTCATTGTTCCATCACCAAATCATCAAGTCTTTATGCATAATCATAGCATGCATTTAGCCAAATGCCAGTACGAGTCATTACATCCTGCCTGGTTCTGTGACTTACCATGAAAATTATTCCTCATTAGCAAGAACAAAGCACTTAAACAATTGCGACCGTATTTTCAGTTGTGTGTTTTTTTTTTTTAAATACCAAGGGCATGATCCTGCAAAATCATGAATGCAACATGTGAGTGTTACTCCTGAATCCTAATTTTGTTGTTGTTGCAATAGGAAAGTCCTTAAGTTAATGTGATAGTCAAATACACACGTTATGCTGAGCACTGTGAGTAAACAAACTTGAGCTGAGTGAACTTGCTTATTGTAAAACTAAGTAATGCCTGGAAGCCAGACAGTAAAAAACTATAGGCAGTAGAGATCTCTGAGCAAAAGAAGCATGGTATTTAACCTTAATGTATGGGTATTTAATCTTAATGTCATTATGAAACTGATTGCAGAAAAATTTGTCAGCAATGACAAATTTTGGAACATCCAGTTATGGAAAAGATAGCTCAAAGGCAACATTAGATACTATAAGGAGCCTGCATGGATTAGGTTTTTGAACCTGTTAAAACATCTTCCAGAAATCCTACGTTATTAATATTACTTGTCTTGACCAGGATGAGGCAAAAGACCTGCCTAAGCATAAAGATGAAGTAGTTTTCCTGGGCGCACATGCTGGAAGCCCGCTGCAGCGTGCGCTCGGGGCACTGAGCCGGTGCGGGGCTGTCCCGGGTGCTCCCTGGCCAAACGAGGCAGGCGCTCCCGGCCAGCACAGCCCGCTGACCCGCTCTGTTTTTTGGATTTCCCTTCCGCTCACCATGGGGAAAAACAGTGGAGTTTGAGCTGCGCAGGGAAATCAAGCGGCTGCAGGAGTACAGAGCAGCCGGAATCACCAACTTCTGCAGTAAGTACACGCGGCGTTACCCAGCCCTGTCCCGTCCAGCCAGCAAGGGAGGGTGACTGTAGCTTTGAGGATACATTAGAGATGTGTTTTTAAAGTGTTTCCTAACTCTAACTGAGCCAGGATTTAGCAGTAATCCATAACTCAGTGGGGTGATTTAGAGCTAGGTTGAGCCATCAGCTTGGAGAATGTTTTGTCCACCAGAACTCTGCTTTAGTCACCACTCTGAAAAGGTCCAAGAGGAGGGAAAAAAATTTAAAAATACACGCACACACACATAAATATATGTAGTGGCACAGTGTTTTCTAGTGCTTTCTGTCTGGGCATTTTCACTAGTGATCAAGAAATGTAAAATCTGGAGAGAGGAATAACATTTTTTTAAATGCCTCGTTCCATCCTGAAGTGGATCCCAAAGTCCACTGTTTGTTTTGGAGCTGAAGTTAATGGGGCAGGAGGAAAGAGGGTGGAATCTAATATCTTCTCACACCAAGAAGTTTTCATGAGGGAGAAAAGGCAGAGCCAGTGCTAGAGAAGAGTTTCTCTCTTATTTCCCAAAGCACAGAGGAAAAAACAAGCTAAAAGTCTTGACAAGAGGCCGCTGGTGACAGCGCGGTGTCTGTTCCCCATAGGTGCGAGGACGTACGACCACCTCAAGAAGACGCGAGCCGAGGAGCGCGTGAAGCGCACGATGCTCTCCGAAGTGCTGCAGTACATCCAGGACAGCAGCGCCTGCCAGCAGTGGCTCAGCCGACAAGCTGATATGTAGGGTCACAGCGAGGCTGTGCATCCTCTATACGTACACTTAGCCAGAGAGTGCCTCAAACACATGCCCTCCCTTAAGAACCAGCACATTCCCAGTTTATCCCAGCAAGAACATTCTGCAGGGCTCGGAGGAGCAAGCAGCAGATCAGCAGTTGTTGAATTTCCAACAAGGAAGTGATTAGTAGGGGCTCAAAAATCTTGGTTTTCCATATTTTATATTTCAAGAACTGAACTGCTGCTAATTAAGTCATTGAGGGAAGCAAGGTCTTTACGGGTGCTAATGAGAACACAGATGACACCTGAAATACTTCAGAGGGTTTTAGATGTAGCAGCATTATTAATGTATAGTCACCCTGCACAAGCCCTTTGAATTAAGGAAGAAACTGCAATGCAAAGGAAGTACATCCTGTACACCGCACTGCCCGGGAAGGTGATCAGTAACTTCCCAATCAGTCTCCACTGGGCTTTTCATGCCCACCCACCCCTTAAAAAAAAAATTGAGACATGGTCTTCAATCTCAGGAATACTAAATTTTTAGAAATCTTGCTGACTTCAAAACAGGGCCTGGGCTATACAAGTTGAATTTAAATTTTTTAGAAGTTGGAGGGGAGAAAAAAAATAGTTTCAGGGCCAACTTATGCAGCTATTCTTACATAACATGCAGACAGTCTAAAATTTTCCTTTCTTTTCAGTGATTCCGGCCTGACTCCCACCGTGCCAGTTCCTTCCAATTCAGGTACGTGCGTTCCGCGGGTCGGAGGCACCTCGACGCGCTGCTTGCGGGCAGCTGCCCGGCAGCTCCCCTGCCCAAGTGCACGTGTCCATCCTCAAGCCACTGCACGAGCAGCGTTTCCTCAGTCTGTGCCTCATTCCACAGGCCAAGTCTAGCATTGTGCTGAATTTCTGCATTTTTCTTGCTACAGGGGGAAAATCCTTCCTAAAGCTACATTAGCAAGGCAGGAAAGAAGAGTTTTAACACAAGAACAAAATATTTAAAAGATAAAGCTATTCCAAATTTTTAAAAGCAGCTGTATACCTGACGACGCAGATTTGGGAGGGTAGAGCGCCAAAAAGAAACGAAGTTGCTTGAAAAGCATGCAGTGGTCACAGTATCATGCACTCGAGAGGTACAGAATGAAAGAGGTTGCCTGTGCAACTTCAGTTTTCCTACCTCATGAGTGTACCTGGAAGGTTTTTAATTCTGTGATCACAAGTTACTTTTTTTCCATCAAGAGGACCCCTATTCCAGTGCCCAGTATGGCAGATTCAGGAGTTAGTCAAGGCTGTTGTGCAGAATCCCATGCTCGTTTGTTCAGGTCACCACATGGCAAACAGTGCATGAGACTAGGGGAGGGAAGGGAGGAAAGGAAAAAAAGAATATATATGAGGCTGTTAAATGTTGCTGGGGGAAACTGGATCCCAGCTGCCTCTTATCTAGTTTTATGTGGAGACTAATGCAAATCACCTGGACTGTACATCTCAGAGGTAGCCACTCACTGTGCACACCTCATTTCCCTGGAAACATGACAGGAGCCCTGGGAATTGGGGTTAAAATGCTGAGCAATTAGTCACTGCAGAAGTCAGCACGCACTCGGTTTTAAACATGTTTAGCGAGAGCTCAAATCTGGTGTTCTGAAGAGAACAGAGCACTGTGTCTCACTGTGAGCATTAGAGCAGATGCGATGGAGACAGCCTCCCCGCAGCTGAGCGCGAGGGAGGATAATGGAATTAGGTTCTTGTGGCCAGTCAGTGGCCAGGGAGAGCAGAGCACGAGTTGTGCTGCCTATGGAGCTTGGCTAACAGGCAACCCTGGTGACCAGTATCACATGGTGAACAAAACCAAAACAAAACACCAAATTATTGCTAATTAAGTGAGCATTATCAATCCTGCATACTGAATAAGGCAAGGATACTGGGGAAAACCTGCCACATGCGTAGGTAATTAGAGGTTGTATCCTAAGGAGCGTATACGAGAGAGCAAATTAATGTTGCCTAACTTTAATTCTAGATCCCTTTTATTCTGACATCTTGACTTTGCAGCCTCAATGCGTTTTGTTTTGCGTAGTCGGTACGTGTCATTTCCTAGGAAAAGTCTGTCCTGTCTCGGCACAGCTCCGTCCCGAGATGTTTGTTCCAGGCTGCAGAACAGGGGAATGTGGCAGGAAGCAGCCTCCTCTGCTGCTTTTTCCTGAACTCAAATTTCCAGCCTGCCCATGCCCTAGTGCTGCGTTACCTCTCTCAGACTCCAGCGTCTTCCTAGTCTGTCCGTCCTCCCTGTGATGGGGCTTCCCTTGCCCAGGCAGCTCCCGTCTGGGGGAGCAATTGGCACAGAGACCCCCAGCAACCCTTAGCTCAGGGGCAACAGACCTTCTAAAATAGGAAGAAATACCCCTGGCTTTGTTCTAAACTCCGGAAGATAAAAATATTATTAAAAAACCTCCTGCAAGCAGACGGGCCTCTCAAAGCTTCAGCTCCACTAGCTAGCGTTAAAGTTGCAAACAATAATGAAAGTGAGAACTCGCAGGCCAGCCCGGGATAGATATTTCTGCACTGTTTATCCTAGTGGGCAAAAACAAATCCACGGACTGCACTCGCTTTGCAATAACTGCACCGTATTAAAAGACATTTAAAGGAAACTGCTCCAGGAATGGGCAGGGAGATGGCCAGGGAAATTGGCAGTTAATCACCCCAATCACAGTCGCCGCGTTTTTACCCGGTCCCGGTTTCACACCCGCCACGCTGGGCACACCCAGGCGCGCGCTGAACCCGCTCACCCAGCCCCGGGAGCCGGGCCCGGCCGCAGGGTTGTTCCACAGGAGTCTGTTACCACCGATTCTCCCAGAAAGGCCATAAACTCCTCAATGACACGCGAGAGCTTTTGCAAGAAGTCACGGCGCTTAACCACACCAACTGTAAAGTCACCCCTTTTATCAAAGCAGTGCAGTTTTAAAGTTGAACCCTAAATAACTCTGTCTATAAATACCTGGATCATACTGGGTTGATACAAATGTATTTTGCTGCTGAAGAAGAAGCCCCTTTGGAAGCACAGAGGTTTTGAGCGTTTTCCCTTCTCGTCCTCGCAGGCAGTGGGGAGGGCCCCCCCGGGCTCCCCGGGACGGAGAAACTCAACGAGAAGGAAAAGGAGGTGAGGGCAGGAAGGAGGGGATGACCTAGATATAAACTGTTTATCTTCACAGCACAGGGGTACTCGCATCATCTGTTCTGGATGCTCTGAACATCATCTCAGTTTCAGGCCTCCGTTACTCTTTTCTGCTCAGATCTAATAATCGTTCACGTTTCCAGCTGGCTTCCTAGCTGCAGTCACTGCACTGCACACAGCCCCGCTGCAGCACATAGGCCTATTTAGCCAAGAAACTTGGAGAGAGCCAGGTGTCATTACGGGCCATTACAATGTGTGGAGAATGACATCCTTTTCTGCCTTGAGAAACCAGGGGGAGCAGGGAGGGGTTTTTTCTTTTTTTTAAATGAGGATCTATTTTAAAAAATTGGGATTTTATTAAGGACTTCACTGGACACCACTGAAGCTTAATAATGTAGCTCTTTCTATGCAGACACCCACAGCCAATCCTCAACCAATGGTGTTTGTTTTTTCAATGAAACAGTAGAGTGAACCATGGAGCATGAACAGCAGCATATTCCTATTGGTTGTTTTGTCCTAATTCCGCTCTCTGCTGTAGATACCAAGCTGCTCCTGCGCGTATGTGGCAGAGAGCAGAACTTGGCTATTCACATGGCTCTTCACTAGCCTGGCCTGGGCCTTACGGTCCCCTGGGGCACCCTGGTGCAGTTCCCAAGGCCGAGTGACACCCAGGGAGCATCAGCAGCCAGAGCAGGGAGCGGAGCAGCCTGCAGCGAGCAGGAGGAGCTGGGGCAGGGTCTGCACCACCCCGTGCACCTCTCCTTCCACGCCCGTGAAAGACTGCACAGGGAAGCTATTGAAATCAGTGGCTTTTTGTTGGTGTTCTTTTAATATTGAAGTCATAATGTGTCCTTAGATGGCGCACAAGGCAGGTTTCAGTACAGATGAAATGCCATGGGTGCATTTCGGGTTTCTTCCTCCCTGTGACTTGCATGAATTAACTGCATTTCCCCTTCTGGGGACAGCAGCACTGAATCAGAGCACAGGGAACCTGGGATTTGTGGGTCCATTCAGCATATAAATAATTGTGACTAGGGCATGAGTGTGTTCGCAAACGCGATTTCCTTGGCTGCAGCATCCAGAGGAGCTCAGGCTGTCACAGCTATTTCCTATCAATAAGGAACAATCATTAAGTGTTTCCTTATTAAAAGGAGGAGACAGCCAGGATCTCCTGGGAGCAACACAGCGCACCACCTGGCAGAAAGCTGCTGTTCACAAGGGGAAGGGGAGCACTGCAACCTGCAGCAGAACACAGGGGCTTTGGGAAGCAAACCCGAACCCTGCAGCCGTGATCCGGTGGTGCCTTTTCACCAAGTTCATCACTTCCAAACACAGGCCCTTCCACACAGAGTTTCCATGCTAGCCTTCCAGAGGGAGCGCGCGCCGTGTACGGGGCTGCTTTTGTACAAGGGTAATCAAGACCTGGTCCGCAGGGGATTAACACACAGGTGCCCTCCCTGGCTCTCGTCCAGCACGCCGAATTGCTGGACACAGGTCCTGCGGTGAACCCGGCACGCGAGCTTGCCCGGCTCCGTGAGGAACTAGACCCAGCTCCATAAGGAATGAGGCCCGGCTCCGCTTCGTGCGCCGCCAGCTCACTCCAGCCTCGGTTATTTTTAGTGAGGAACGTTTCTGAATACAGAAAGCTCCTCCTCTCCCTACCTGTGGCTTGGAGCAGCTCAGAATGCAATTACCAAGTCCTTCCACATACAGTAAAAAGTGTGTGCGTATATACATACACACACACAATAAAAATGCATTTTCAGAAGAATATTCTCACCATTGCTCCCCCAGCGGGATGCACAAAATGAGAGCGCGTGACAAGCGTTACTGTTTATTAACTTCACCTTTTGTCTTGCAGCTCTGTCAGATGGTGAGATTGGTCCCTGGAGCCTATTTAGAGTATAAAGCTGCTCTGGTGAACGAGTGCAACAAACAAGGAGGCCTGAGACTGGCGCAGGCTCGAGCGCTCATTAAGATCGACGTGAACAAAACGCGGAAAATCTACGACTTCCTGATCAGGGAAGGGTACATCACAAAAGCATGAGGCCGGCGCGAGCGCCCTGGACGGAGCAGACACACGTGGAGAAGCTTTGAAGTCACTTTGACAGTGCTGAAAGATTTTAACAGTGTTGAATCAAGGATGCTTCCTGCTGGTTAAAATCTTTTGGGGCTTTTAAAAAAAAAAATAAGAAAAAGTAGGGAGCTTTGTTGAATTGTACAAATACTGACATTTCTTTGTCTGGTTTCTTTCCACTGTGCTGTTTAACACCGCTGTTGTCAGAATTGTGCTGCTGTGAGCAGAAGAAGGAACCGTATGCCATGTAAGCCCATCTCAAACGTGCCCAGGCACCCATTTCCAACGCCTCCTGCAAGCAGAGGTGCTCCCATCCCGAGAGCCCTGCAGAGCACGGGCCGGAGAGCAGCGCGACGCGGCGGCGAGGGAAGGGCGAGGGAACGCGGACCCTGCCCAAACCAGCATCAGCTTCCAGAGGAGACAGCGTGTGCCGGGGGCTATCAAAACAGAACTTGCAATTGTCCGATCTTTTTAACTTAACTGTGATACCGGATGGGGAAGGACATTGCAGGGGAGCTCCTCAACGGGTGTAACTTTTGTGTGATTTTAGCGCCTATCACAGCATGAGAGCATGATCCAAATCCCCAGGCTTCCCTGCCCCATGCAGGGGACAAGGTGCTCACGGCTGCTCTGGAGGCCCAGACGCAGCCACCGGAGCAGCCTGTGGAACACAAGGGAGCAGCAGCCGGTGCCCAGGCTTTGCTCGCACAGGAGAGGAGCGGAGGCAGCCGCAGCCCCCAGCTCTGCCCGCGGCCCCTCCGTGCGCGGAGGCTCCTTGCGGCTCGACGCGTTGCTGGAGCATTCCCGGCTGACCAAGAAAGCAGCGATAAGAGGCAACAAGTCACTGCAGCCAACACCCAGCCGCGCCAGATAGAGCATTCCAACACTCCAGCACGAAGCGGTTGTGTTTGGAAATAAAA
>NW_010586089.1:23405-67296 GCF_000705375.1 Tinamus guttatus
CGGTGTGCGCCGGCGGGGGGCGCAGCCCCCCCCCCCTGCCGCTGCTGCCGCCTGCACGTCCGCTGGGAGCTGGCGGCGGACGCCGAGGAGCTCGAGCGCACGACACACAGGGAGCTCGTTGCCTGGATTCTAGGAACAGCAAATTCCCCCGCCTTGGAAACACCCTGGGCTGAGCCGGGAGCTCGTGGACCTTGGTCTTCATCCCAGGCAGATCTGCTAGAGACAGTCACCAAAGGGCATCTGGCATGCAGGACGCAGGGAGGTAATTTGCTGGCTAATTTCCCATAATGAAAGCTGAGCTACGACGAAGTAACTGAGCAAACACAGGCCTTGGATTCAGCGCTGCCTCGAAGAAAGCCCCGGGCTGCCAGGCCAGGTCCTTCCTGCCGCCCCCCGCAGCCGGCCGCGCTCCGCTCTGAGGTTTCCAGCCCTCCCTGGGGCAGGCGCCGAGTTAACCATCCTGTTGGGCTGCGTTGTTTTGCCTCCAGTCGTCTTGTCTGAGCTCCTCCTCGCCCGCCCTGCCTCTGAGTGGGGCAGCTTTGCCATCACCATCACCATCGCCGTCACCAACGCCGTCGCTGTCACCAACACCATTGCCATCGCTGTCGTCGTCGCAGCCCAGCTCCCCGGGTCCCTCTGCATCGTGGCCTGCCCCACGCGGCAGGAGCTGCTCAGTGCAGCGGGTGGCACATGAATCAGCCCAGGCCCCGGCTCTGCTCCTCGGGGTGCAGAGACCGCGCGCAGGGGAAGCCGAGGCGCTTCCCAACCCTGCCGTGCCCTGGTGCCCGCCGTTGCAGCCAGGGAGACGGCACCAAGCGTGTCCTAACGCCGCCTCGGAGCGGGGAGCTGCCCTGCGTCCTGCTCGGCTTCAGCGCAGAGCCGAATCCATGCAGGGTTTTCTTCTCCTTGCAGGTGGCAGTCGGACACGCTGCGTGAGACAGCCCCGCTTCGGCAGGACGCGGCGCCGGGTGCTGCACGGCTGGTTGGGAGCAGCGCGGTCCCTTCCTCAGCGTGAGTGTCCAGCTCCCTGCTTGTCAGGAACAGGTACTTGAACAGGGATTTCCCCTGCTCAATCAAAGCATTTTATTCCTTTGGAAACACATTGTTCCCTTGTTAGTCCAGCTGGGCGACTGCAGCGCAGGCACCCGAGGAGACACTCGGCGCTCGCAGCTGAATGAACGTTTTCGTGGCAGGGGGCAAACACTGGCAGTGCTGCCCACAGTTTCAGGAGCGGCTCAGGGGGCTGAGCTGAGCTGCTCCTGCTCCCGTTATGCTCTTTTAGCTACCACGCAGCCAAAATCCTGCCGGCAGCGTTACCAGCTGCTGCTGAGACCTGCCAGCCCTTCCCAGAGCGCAGCGGAGATGGAGCACTGGGGAAAGCCATGGTCAGAGCATTCCAGCCATCTCTGCCATTCCAGGTTGCTCCTAAGGTTTTCCTTAGGAAGTACATTGGGTATGAGCCGCACGTTTCCCTGCGCAGCATCACCCCTGGCCAGAGCAAACACTGAGGACGGAGGACTTGTCCCCAAGGCAGAGTCAGCAGGGAGGGACAGGGCCCCTTCCAGCCCAGTAGCTGCATCGGCCAGAGCCGCTGAGCGCTGACGGTGCCCCTGGCACGGGCCCTAATCCCGGCCGTGCTGGGCTCGCTTCCCGGGAGATGGAGCGGTGTCTGCCGCTCCCAGCACCGCTCTGCAGCTGGGCAAGGCTCAGGTGAAAATGACTTGGGAACTGCTAACGCTCCTGGGCTTGTCCCTGCGCTGGTGGCGTCTCCACTGCCTTTGGAGGAGACCTAAAGGAACGGGGGAGATAAAACCAGGTGTTAATCTCCTTTTGCCGTCTTTTCTTTTTTAAACTCTGCTACTGAAATAGCAGGAGTTCCCAGATCTCGCCCTTGCTGGGGTCCGTGGTGGAGATAACAGAGATGGGAGGTTCAAACGGAAGCCTTTACAGAGCCTCCTTCTCCAGAACGTTAGTCAGGCAGTAGAGCAGCAGGAAGAGAGCTTCCCTTATCCCAGCCTCTGCTTTGGTTTCATCTCAGCTTCTGACATAACCAGGTCACTCTTCCCACAGTTTCCTAGCCTAGATGAGGGCTGATTAGTGATCTAGATGGACATGACTCACTGCCTTTTCTAGTGAACAACCCTCCTATGTTTATGTGCTTTGGCATGTATCTAATAAGGGAGTGGGATAGCACTGGGGAGAGGACAGGCAGTCTGAATTGCTGGCGTTTGTATCCAACCTGAGATACTTCTCACCATCCCCTTGGACTCCAGCAGTTGTGAAATTGCCTCTTTTGAAAACAAATTAAAAACAAACGAACGAATCTCCCTCTTGCTAACGCAGGAGACGCGCTGTCCAGGCGCACAGGGAGGCCAAGCCCCTGACAAGTAATTGGTGCTAATAACACTGGGAGTTTTTGTGAGTATCTGGCCGGGCAGCGCCTGGGGGCCCCGTGGCAATAAGCATTTAAGAAGCCCCGCTCACGTGCTGCTGCTGGTGTCCTGGGACCCCTGCCCTGCTCACGTGCTGCTGCTGGTCTTTTGCAGGGCTGAAGCGGAGGAAGCTCTTGCTGTTCCAGTGCCACCAGGCCAGACAATCCTTCCCTTGGCTGCAGATCGCGTTGGATCTCTTCCCATAATGGAAGTGTGAGTGCCAAGATCCTCCATGACCTCCAGAAGCCACAACTCCTTACCGAGAACTCTGATGGCTCCGCGAATGCTCTCCGAAGGTGCCCTTGGGGGCATCGCCCAAATCACCCCCTCGCTCTACCTGAGCAGGGGCAGCGTCGCCTCCAACCGGCACCTGCTCCTGTCCCGGGGCATCACCTGCATCATCAATGCTACCATTGAGATCCCCAACTTCAACTGGCCCCAGTTTGAATACGTGAAAGTGCCTTTGGCTGATATGCCCAACGCCCCCATCTCCCTGTACTTCGACAGTGTCGCTGACAAGATAAACAGCGTGGCACGGAAGCACGGGGCCACCCTCGTGCACTGCGCGGCCGGCGTGAGCAGGTCGGCCACCCTGTGCATCGCCTACCTGATGAAGTACCATAAGGTGTCCCTGTTCGAGGCCTACAACTGGGTCAAATCGCGGCGCCCCGTTATACGCCCCAACGTGGGCTTCTGGAGGCAACTGATAGACTACGAGAGGAAGCTCTTTGGGAAGACGACGGTTAAAATGGTACAGACACCATATGGCATCATCCCAGACGTTTACGAGAGAGAGAGGAGACCCCTGATGCCTTACTGGGGAATTTAATGGGACTGCAGATGGGAAGCACAACGGAAGGGACTTGCTGTTCCGAGTCGACCAGACTGGAGACATTCCCTTCTCTTTCTACAGCCAACTTTGGTTCTTTACCATACAGCAGAACCTCAGCTAATTCTCACCTCACTAACCTGCAAGACCAACAGTTCCCTTCAAAGCATTTCTCTCTCCAGGGACTCCCCAGTCCATATTTCTCTGATTTAGCAGAAGGAGGCCTCCTTATAAGTTTATTCCTTTCATGAAGCCTCTCTCCCTTTTTTAGTCAGTTTAGTAGTATCCTACAAGGAAAGGCCTAAAAGGCACTTGGCAGAGTTGATGAACAAAGTGATGCTTTGTGATGCGCTAGCCTGGGTCTTTTGTACTAGCTTGTTTGCTTCCCTGCGAGATCCCGGAGCGGCTGCGGAGCGGCGCCAGCACCCAACGGCCGCGGTCGGTCCTGCTCGCGGCGCGGCGCCGCGACGAGAGCCGGGGCAGGAGGAGCAGAGCTGTGCAGCCGGCGCTGGCCTCCCCTCCAACTGCTGTAGTTACTCTCAGTATGTAGTGTTCCAGATCCTTAGTCAGCTCTTAATCTGTATTAGAAGTTAAAAGGAGTGACGTCAGTCCATGTCGGCCACAAGTGAAATAAAATTTAAAAGAGTTCAAACCAAATAAATACAAGGTCCTTTTTCACTCATTCCATGCCAGAGCAACAGTCCTGGAATATACTTACACTTTGGAAAAATACTCATCTTTTCTGGGGGTGGAGAGTAAAGAGAGATCTTGTCCAAGCAAGAGTCAAGATGGAAACGAATGGTTATCAGCCTTTCCCACCCCAGCCAGCCAAATAAATGCTTAGGAAGCTTCGTGTGTAGGGCCACTTCCAAAGGGGCCGAGCTCTGCTTTCTAATATTCAATCAACCAGTAAACTGGAAGTAGGTAAATCTGCTCCATTACTTTGCTCTAAGTATGGTTGTGACCTGCCTTAGCCCGTTTCTAAATCACTTCATTATGTCCTCACCGTTATGTTACATTTTAGAATTATTCAACGCAAAATGGCAATCTCTTCAACCTCCAGGACAAAGATGGCTTGACAGAGAAGGCTTTGCCTTGTTTTGTTGATGAGGAGAAAGATTCCAGCTTGGGAAGCGGCAGAAATCTGCAGTGGTGCAGCAGCTGGATCCCTCCAGCTGGGAGGATGCTGGTTTCGTTAAGGGATATGACTGGACCACCAGGAGGACAAAGCAAGTTAAGTTCCCCGAGGAGACATTTCTGTCCTTTGCTGCATTCCGGAGGAGGAGCACAGATTGCTGGATGCTGATAGCTATCTGATTTAAATGAGATTCTATACTTGTAAAAAAAAAATCAATAAAGATTAAACAAGAACACGTGTTGGCTTCCTATTCAGAACTGCACTAACGCAGCTGAAATAACAGCGAGAACATGGTTTAATCCTGACCAGCAACTTTGTGCACATCTCACATCCAATTCTGAAAAAAATAAATAAAAGGAACGTGTTGCAGTCTGGGCCAAGCTTTACCTGTATCCAGGCGTCCCACAACTCCGGGTTCTTACCACAAGAGCTAGGCCACGAACGTGGCTTTTTCAGCACTTGTTTCTTCTGGAGTCCCAGCGGTACAGCCAGTCTGGTGGTTTTAAAGGATTTAAATGATTAAAGGTTTGAGTCCAGCCGGAACCACAGGGCCAGGCTCACTGTATAAGCAGGTTTCTGGTTTACCAGACCGAAAACCATTAGACTGAAATCAATAGAGTCGTCCCTGATACAAAACCATAGGAATAACCTCAGCCTCATTTGGATCATTAGTAAAACCAAACGTGATTGGAGTAAGCATAAATGCCAAAGAAAAGATAGCCCTAAACACATTAACTCTCTGTTTACTTCAAAACACCATTAGCACACAGCATTTTTATTATAGAGCCACTCCACAATTTGGTCAAATGAAACAAGTTCTTTATTAAAAGCAAGGTTTCATGGATCTCAACAAAGGGTTTAGAAATCATGGCAAGACTTAAGGGAGCAAACAGTGTACTAAAAAGTCAATTATTAGTAGTTATTCTCATTGGAATTAAAATATCAGGAGCAACTCTAACCCAAACTGAAACAGCTCCAACTACGAATCACAAAACCACTTCTGCAAAATAAATAACATTCACCCAGAGGGGAGAAAAAGAACCACAAAGTCAACAGAAGTTTTCCAAACACTTCTTAAAATTATGACATTTATATTTTAATATTGAGAACTGGAAATAAGTACAGGCCTAGGGAGCAAAAATATTTTTAAGAAAAAGCAGTTTGTAGAATAGCAGCTTTTACTGAAAAGGCAGATTTTGTTTCAAGTTTACATGTAATTAGAAAACTGTATTCCTTGGGTTTTCGAGAGCTTCTCCTCCTCAGCCCTAGGTTGGGCTTCACTGTAACCTCCTGTTTGTGTCCCGGTTTTCCAGGAGGAGCTGCTCCAGACAAACCCAGGGAAGGGAAGCTGCTGTCGCAGCTGGAATTGCAGTGGAATGTTTGAGTGCAGGTAACGATTCCCATGCGACCAACCGTCCTCACACTTCCAGACCAAACGGGGCTCAACAAGTTCGTGAGGAGGCTGTGAGCAAAACGGGCCACGAGCGGCGACGGAAACGGGGCCCGAGAGCGGCTCGTGAGCCCTCCTGCTGCGCGGAAACGCCAGCGTCCACTGAAGCACTACAATGGCACAGAAGCACCAGGAACACTACTAAGTACAGCAATACTTAAAATAAATTAACCGAGCAAATAACCGCTTAAACTCCAGATATACACAAATGTATAGAAAAGTATTTTTCCATAGGTAAGCCCGAGGCAGCTCCAGATAACACATGTGTTAACAGGAAACAAACCAACCAACCAACCTCAGGTTTCTCACATTTTCCTAACGAACAAATACATCCAAAAATAGAGTTACATTTATGAAATTCATAGCAACCGAAACAGAAGGCGGAACGCGGATTAATCCGCATGCAAACGAGGCAGGGAATGTGGTCTGCTGCAACGCGCTGTAGGAAATTCCGTAACCTTGGATACGGCTTCCAAGGACACGGGGCCGCTGGTTAGCGGTGCAATAGCTGAGATGCCGAACGCTACAGTGAGTCATTTCAATGACATGGGTATGCGAGTGAAACGATCCTCCTGCCGCAATGCCCTTATCCGTGGCACACGAGGAACATTCCGAGTGCTCCGTGACGTAAAGGTGCTCCGAAAAACGCTTTCTGCCGGCCGCAAACGCTGCTGCTGCCGCTGCCTCCCCTCCGGCGGGGAGCAGGCAGCAAGCGGCGTCACACTCGAGCAAGCTCCGCTGCAATTAGAATTGTAAATGGCTATTCCTTATTTCTGTGTGCCACAAGACGTGCCAGACACATCTCAGAGAAGGAACCTACTTGCTTAACCAATATGTTACAAGGAAAACATCACTGAAAAAGATTTTATGACAATATAGTCAGTGCCGTATTTGAAATACTGGTTGCCTTAAGTATCATATTGCAGCCAATTTGTAGCATTTTCTTTCAATTTAACAAACAAAGAAACAAACAAACCCAAATTATCCTATCCAAGTGTTGGGGAACTCTGGTGGAAACCCATGCTAACAATAAACCACCTTTTCCAGATACAGTATTTTCAGAAGCAATAGACTTCACGTCAGCGAAATACTCAGAACTGCCTGAGAAGCCTCCTTGCTAGCAGCAGGACTAGGCGTTTGCTGAGGTTAGACCAAGCTTACGCATTTTCTACAGCTCAGGATGCCAAAGCCAGCTCTAACTTACTCCGCTAAGGAGACCTCAAGCAGCAGTGGGAATGCCGTCAGCAGTGACACATCCAGCAGTTCCAGCGCCAGGAAAAACAACACGTGCAGTCCAAAGCTACGGTGCAGACCACTAACTACCCCATGGCTAATAAATGAAACAGCAATCAAAGCAGGCTGCCTTCTTCTGATAATTACTGGGCAGCCGAAGGCAGGCCCGCGCTGTCACGCTGCTGAAAACCTGCCACGCAATTAGCTTGAGCTCGCGGCTGCAGGCACAGGTTGCTGATTTTATTAATGAGCCAATTTCAAGCAGCGTGAAGATTTTAATCTGTGTAAATAAGGGCCAGACACCCAGCATTCTTATTAGCCAAAATTCTTTCACTTGACGTAATTAATAGTTTAATATAAGTAACCTTTTTATTACATAAATGAAGCATCATTTTTCTTTGTAATCTCATTTTCGGCAAATAACCACTGGTCAAAGTCTGTTACTCAGAATTTAGGCAAGATCCACTTAGAAAAGCTGTTATCTTTGGATACCAGGAAGGAGGTATCCTTTGAAGGAACCTTTCTAGAGCTCCTAGAAACTTAAGTAATTCAATGAGTTAAAAAGTAAGTTGCTCTAGGTGCAAACACATCACACTGCGTTCACTCTCAGCTGAATAAAACCGCACAGCAGGAAGGCTCTTAACAACACAGAGCTCCCACTGGATTTAAAACTCTGTAGCTAGCACTACACTGACTGCACTGTCATCTTGATGTTGTATCTGAAGGGGAAAAAAAAAAACAAACAAAAGCAGGTACTTTAGATTTATGGGTGACATTTTGTGATAGCCTGTCAAGGTAACCTTGCACTGTCCAGCAAGGTGAACCTACCAGGAGCAGCAAAACGGCAGCCTTGTCCGGCGCAAACCACCTTCCAGTGCCAGGGCACACCTACCTGCAGCGGGAGCTAAGGGACACCAGGTACTGGAGGTTTTAAGGGTCAAAAGGAAGAAGGAAAAAACGTTATTACAGACAGCACTACACTGCACCAGGTACCCACAGGAATCCCACCAAGAAAAGCGTGTTGACATACAGAGAGGATAATAGATACAGCAGCAAGCGCTCACTAGCAGTGAAGTCCAATTTTCAAGAGCCGTGCAGCCACCTAAGGGGAACGTGAAAGGCATAACAAAGCACACTATAGCTTCGGACAGCTCCGAGAGGGAATTTGTCCAGTATTTACAACAGAAGAGCGGAGATTGCGAGTCCCAAAATCCAGCTGCCTGTACTGAAGAA
Organism: Tinamus guttatus; assembly: GCF_000705375.1. The sequence goes on from NW_010586089.1 coordinate 31,721, forward strand.
TTGAGATATGATAGAGAAAATTTCAACAATTTTTCCAAGCTCTTATTCCCCCATATTAACCAGTTACGTGTATGAGTACGGTGTAGTTTTCAATACAGAACAGTAGAAGGATAAACATACAATGACTCTCTGCAGTTCATTTCCTAAGTCAATAATCATTTTGCCTTGAAAGTTTGTGGCTTGTGCATTGTAACAGGATAGCAGCAAATATTTAAAGAAAAACATCACCGTCCATATACCAAAAAATATTAAAGAGAAGACTCGTTTGCAAATACATATTTCAAGTATTTAAGTGGTCACTTCCATGCAAATCTGTCTAGTATTTCAGTTTTTCTTGGAAACCAGGTAAAATCTCATCTCAGAGGTTTATGCACTTTGATTAGCAGGTGAGTTTGATACAAAACTAACCTACTTTCAGCTTGAGAAGGACTGAAATGCTGCATTTTGTGCCACACTATATTTTTTTTCCTGGTTATTTCTGAAGACCTCAGAATTCAAGTGAAATCCTTCACAGGGAGCTTGTATATTTGACCAAGGTTTCAACCCATCATGGAACAAAGATCAAAGCCAAACATATCAAATACTCATCTCGGTTCCAGAAAGCCCTTCCACTCATTCTATCACATTATTGCCCAAGTGTCCTATATTATTAGAACCTGATAATCCATCTTCAGAGGAACTCCCTTCAGAGCAAGTCTGGCAAAATGAGACCTGGAGGTTTGGGCTCCACACAGTTGATCCAGAAATTGGCACAGCTTGCATGGTACTGGTGCCCTCCGTAAGCCAGTTTAAAGTTATCCGTTTCCGAATTAAAGGCCTAGAATAGCAAGAATTGAAACAAGTGTGAGAGTCTCATCTACTCCAGGACACAGAAACTAGAGTGGAAAAACGATACTGCACGTCTTCATCCCAGAATGCTACAGCATGGAAGAACCTGGACCCTCTCACTCTGAAATAGATCACCTCCACTTGCAGAAAGAAAGCAGCCAACGAACAATATTTTATTCTAGTCTGCAAAATGTTTGCAGATGGACAAAACTTCCAGCCATCAGGCCTCATAGCTCACATCTACTTTTTCTGTAATAGTCCGTATTAAAGAGCATGATGTGGTTAGTGTTTCCACTTGATCTGAAACCTGGGAGTTAACTCACCTGCTTCGTGCCCTACTAATTCTCCTGCACACCCACAGAGAGGAAGAGCCTGTTCTGCCAGGCAGTCACTAGCTACTGCTTTTATTTCACTGGGTCAAATTTTGCTGGGATTTAGTTTTGCTGTACTTGGGATCAGTGTTACCCTTCAGTGTTTCAGGTTGAATTTGGTCCACTTTCTTCTATTAAATGAACATGCTTTCACAAAAGGAACTTCAGAAGAGGGTGTGTAAAGCCATGAACAAAGTTTGATAATACGTTGCTGGAGGAGACACTGCTTAGAAGTCATGGCAAAAACAAATAAATAAAAATCCAGACCCTCTGAGATATGGTTGATTTTTTGTTCTCCCTGTTCAAGAACAACATGGTTAGCAGCTGTTCCTACTTAAAAACATATATTTTTAATGCTTCATGGCTACTTATTAAAAAGATATTCTAACTCTCTTCCTCATGATCTCAGATTGCCTCCACAGATTTCAGAAAATGCCATTGCCTACTGCACACAGCCAACAGTCCAAGTTTGAAGCAAACAAACGGGGGTTTCCCACCTTCTGCAACAGACACGCGGGCAGCTACAAACTGGGAAACTCCCTGCGGTGAATTTTCTCCCACACAACAGAAGGAGCACAAAACCAGACCGCTATTCACAGGACACGAGCATGCAGACGAGACAGGGGAGGCTCTGGAGCGTGTTAGTTGATCGGATCAAGTATTACAGTCACAGAAACGACTAGGAGGAGTCATGATTGGTACAATTGAGAATGACAGCTGAAGGCCGCTCAGCAATTCAGCCTTCCACACTCAGCTAAGAGAATGATTCTATAAAGAATGTTTTTTTTACAGTTCATACTTTTCTAGGAAGCTCTTCCACAGGTTTCTCTTCTTTCTGAAATAACGTTGAAACCAGAAAGTCAACAAAACTGCTAATAATACATCAACTGGTTGATAGTATTGTGCACATATCTCGGGATACCCTCCCAGCTCTCCTAACTGTAATAGTTCCCCTTCTGGCATGATCTTCAGAGATGCATTTCATTAAAAATACATATATATAGTTGTTAAGTCTCACTACCCAGTTTCTTCCCCATTCTGAACAGTTAAACTCTTCAAACCCTTTATTCACAGCTGTCACCTGTCATACCCCAGGCCCAGTTAATATAGGCCATGGATTATTTCAGTCCCATATATACACATCAGATTTTGCTTTTGCTACTTCCAGTTACAAATTATAGTCGTGAACATTTGTAGATATACCCAACAGTTAAACACAACCAGATCTACATTAAAAACCTAGTGTGACAACGGAGGCTCTGATACTTACTTTACTTCTTGAATCCACGTTTAAGAGGCATACCCCACAGGCAAGATCTTGGGCATTTTTAATGCCTGGACGCAGCATACAAGATGAGAAATCCAGGGAGTTTTCATCCGGCTAAAAGAAGAAGACAGTAACATTTAGGCAGTTTCAGTGACTGAAGTATCAAACAAGCAATATGGCAGAGACAACACACTACATTTTCTCAAAGTGATGCATGATTTAATCAAAACCACCAGTATATATTCGCAAGCTTGCTATACCATCTCCCCCAACATTAAATTGTAACTCTCATGCTCTTGAAAAAGGATTATAAAACAGAGGAAAGAATTTATAAGTTCTATGTTCCCACATCAAAAGAGGAAGAGACTTCTGAAGAAAGACAAAAGCAGCTGCAGTTACATTTCAGCTGCAGCGTATTACAAATTGGATGAAGATAAACAGTGGAATGCAACAACTGCTTGTGCAGCTGCAAGGAAACAAGTCATTGGCCAGCACAGCTTTCAAAAGTGCTATCTGTATCAGTGTTTATCAGTGTTTATTGTCCTGAATTCCGTATTATTTCTTCAACACAAAAGAGCAGTAGTTATTCTTTCTGAATCTAGAATTGCACAGCACTATAAAATGGAATATTAAGGCAAACCAAACCATGTAAGAACTAAGGTTATCAACTGTTGTTAGTATGTCATATATATTCTCAGGTTAAAGAGAGACAAAGGTTGGGAGAATAAGCCTGGATATAACTGAATAAGAGAGCTCAGTGAATGTACTTATTTTTCTGTTACACAATCTTACATTTCAGTCACAAGATAAATGATAATTGAATCTGCGTGGTATAAAATTGCTGCAGCTTTGCTTGAACATAGCAGTGTAATCAGAAACAATCCCTGGAAATGTAAGAGGTTTTAAAGGAACAGTGTTATCACAGAATGTATGTGTACTCTTAAACCATACTCTAGGTATCCTAATTGTGCTCCTCCAGCTGAATGACTGGACAAAAACTGGAATCCTGAAAAAAAACTTACAATAGATCAATCAGATTAATAGATGTGCTCCAATTTTTGTTTACCAAATACAAGAGTGAGGCAAATGAAAAAGTCATATTGTAATTTGTAAAGAAAACCACACAGATATATATAAAATTACCTTCAAAAGACAAAATTAACCTTTCCAGGCACATGCCTGTGAGCTAGGATACTTCTACAAAGTTAATTGGCACTTCTGCACCATTTAGGATCCGTGACTGCAATTTGAGATGAAGGTATCAGGAAAAAGGAATCGGGAACCCCTGTCTCTTAATAGACTTAAGACACAGGTATCATGCGTGTAGGAGAAGCCAGTGTTTGCAGCTCCTGACGTGCTCAGAATTTAGCTGGACAAGGCAAGAGCCACTGCAGCTCAGATGACATGTGAACAAGCTTAGACATTAAGACAATCCCTGTAATCTTCCAAGGAAAAGCACTTTAAGTAGTAAATTTTTATCCACTTGCTTCAATCAAAACAGTATAACCTGATAGCTTTCTAGATTACCACCACTGTCAGATTTCCAATAGATGAATCCCAGGCTATCAACTTCACCTGCCAAGTAGGAAAATAATGAAAGCATAAACTTCACATTCTGACATGATCTGTGTAATACAATGTCACCAAAAATACCTGCTTGCCACCAGTATTTGTCCCAGAGAGGTTTAAAAAGACATAGAAGATGCGTAAAAAAGGACTGATAGTTTAAAATACCTGTTCTGCAAGGAGTGACCTAGGTCAAGATGGCTATTTCAAGCAGAAACCAAGTGTTCAGGGTCTCGTTTATAAAGAAGTTCTTACTGAGGAACAAAGATCTTTAGCTGGTCATAATTGCATTGCAAGAAGGGAGACACAAATTAAGATGCTCAGTGAAAAGATTACGGTTATGGCACATTTACTGATGCTTGATGTGATGTATTGGTATTAACATAAGAAGACAAGACTCATTATGCACAGACTGAGTCAAAAGGATGCGTTACGGTACGCTGGGCCATTTGAAGCACCTACAGACAGGTGACTCCCCAAGAACATGCTTTCACTGCAGTTAAGGAAGGTCATTTTGCGCACTATTTTCTGCAGCACACGCACGGAGTGTGGGATATTTAATGGCGAGCTGATTCCTTGCTTTCCTTCTTCATAGGTTCTGCAGGTGGCCCCCCGCACGCCCGGTTCCTCCAAGCGCCCTTCCCATCGGGTGCTCCCGCTCCTCACCGCCCCCAGAGCCGCTCGCTCGCCCTGAAACGTTTCCGCGGTTGCACGGAAAGCTCTCGTGCTCCCACCAGACTCCTCTCCTCTCAGAACAATTGAGCTCTGCCTGGCAGTTCTGTCCAGAAATGGAAAAGTTATTTTGTCCGTAGCGAGAACCAAAACAAACTTAGGCAATTCAAATCCAGAAAGAAAGGAAAATATCGTAGTTATCCCTGTGCTGCTCGTAGCATATCACCTAAATCACTAAGACACTGGGGCAACATCATGTTTGCAGGTGAGTAAGAGTTACAGAGAGCTTTAATCGTGATTCCACAGACAAGGGCATCTCTATCTTGCAAAAGGAGATTAAGAGAAGTCAGCACACTGTGAAATCACTTTACATGCAATTATGGACTATCTTCTAGAAAAGCTATAGCTTATTGTTGGTCTTACCGTCAAAGCAGCAAGTGACATGAAGCTTATTAAGTTGTTCCACACTTTATCAATATCCTTTAGAAGCTGCTGGAGTTTCTCACTACACACAGCAGTTGCTTTGATACCCAGTTCAACTCTCTTTGTTACTCTATAGACTTCAACAACCCCTGTTGGTATTAACACAGTGGAGAATTACAGGCAGATTAATTGCAAGCACACATTCCTTTAAGTGTACCTGGGAAATAGCAGGGAACAGGCATGGCACGTGCAAGGTACTCATGGGGGTTTATTTCAAAAGTAATCGTTACATTCATTTAGCTGAAGACTTGCTCATTATTTCAGTGCAGGCATAGATTAAGCTAAAAAACAATACTAGGTTGGGAAGCGATCATATATTATTCTCCCAAGAAGATCTTTTAATGGACATAGTAAATCAACACATACCTAATAAATATTCCATGCCTTGAGCAGACTGGATAACTTCAGTGCAAACAGATGAACTACTTATTCCATTTAAGGTATCATTTGCTTTCTTTATTACCTGGTAGAAAAGAATTTAATAAAATGGTAGCATTATCTACCCTACAGTACTTGCTACTGCCACCAACAAGTCTGCCACCAACACAAACTGTTTTAATTTGCCTTTTATATTAAAAAAAAAAAAAGCCCGCATGACATGATTTTATACATTCATGTTGTAATTCTAATGATCAGATAAAAGTAGGAACTGGCAAAACTTCAATGCATTCCCTCAAATATTTTTGTTACTAAAATAATACTTTTAGTGCATGTGTGCTTTGTCATCTACTTTAATAAAAGCATTTACAGTTTTTGTGCACACTCAAAACTACTCTGGCTGTGAAATACCAGCATCAATGTTCCTAACAGCATGCCTCATTAGGTCACTCACAGCCCAGGAACTGCAAATTAACCAGTTACTTGGTAATTTACGCAACAGCCAAACTAATCATAAGTGACAGGGAGATTAGGCCAGGATCTTTAGCTGAGGAGGTGCCACTTCTACTCTGTGACAGCTTTTGGTTTAAAAGATGTGATTGACTCCAGCTGACTCACACCCTTCTACACGTACACGGTCTGCAGCACTGACCACAGCCGTACCCAGGAGTTGGGAGAGGTGACACACTTACTTGCAGGGCACTTTCCAAGCATCTCTGCCATTCATACGCGTACCTCTCACTCTCCTGTTGGAAAGAAAAAGACTCTGAGTCCTGTTCCTACACTGATCCTACCACAGTAAATGCCCAGAAGATGAGTATATAAAGCAACTTTTTACAGGTTAGGTATAAGAATGTTTTTAATACTTATTTCCATTATTTTAAATTCTCTAAATACTCTATTTCAATATTAAAATTTTGATTTCTGGGAGTTAAAATTAGTTTCAAAAGAAAAGAAAACAAGTACGAATAGGTAAAAAGTTTGAATTGCACTTTCCTACTCCAGACACGTTTGTTATAGTTCTAATGTTACTGAAATGGGGATTAGCAGAATTTAATCTGAGTTGCTTTACTATCTACGCTCAACACGAGAGAAATAATTATCACATAGCCAAAAAACTTAAGCCCTTTCCCAAAGCCAGTAGTGTCAGAGCCAAAACTGGGATTAGATTTTAGTTGTAAACGAATTTTCAGCCACAAGGTTAGACAACCAGTTCAAGCTATCCTGACAGTTTTGGACAACAGGTTTTCTTCCATATATCACAAGGCTTTAAAACCAAGAAGAAAGAAGCTTCCTTAATGAGCAGTTTCCAATCAAAGCACCTAATATTACTGAGCTTGTTTTAAAATCAGTCGTTAAATTAAAACTAGCTAAAGCCCCAAATAGCTGGGATGCAGAACACCTTTAACCCTGATGGACATCATTGCTGACTCACCTGCCTCCCAGGTAACTCCTTACCTCCACTTCCCCAGTTAAGTCTTTGTATTTGTCTCTGATGACAGGCAAAGCAGGCTTCTCACTCAGAGTATTTGAACGATCTCTAAATGGTTGTTCCAAAACTGGTAAAGGTGAAGAGCGGCTTATTTCTCTGTCACCTAGGCTTAAGCTCCTTTTATGCGACCCTGGGAGTGTTAGGATACAAACTGGTTATTCTTCTACATATAAGACAGCAACTGCTTACAATGAGTAGTAGCACATCGTAGCTACCATTCTACTCTAGAGCAAAGCCTTCTACTTACCCGGGAAATTATGCAAATTTCCCCAGTTTTTCAGTTCTTACTTTTTTTGGTACAGTAGGTTTCTATAGCTAGAAAAAGGCCTATTCCAAACACTACAAAAACCATCAGAAGATGCAGCTTGCTTTCAGTAGTCTTTGGAACCATTCCCACTGCCCACTTTGCAATTCAATAGGACAAACAAACGTTCAATAAATGTATGTGTTATGAGCCTCCTCCACCCCAAACACACCTACCTTGGACAGACAGGTCAAAGGTAGCCAGTTCACTCTTGATCATTTCTTCACTAGACTTCACCTTGCCTTGGGAAGTCGCTACCAAGAAGTCAAACTTGCTGATTTTGGGCTTTTCGCTTTGGAATTCTCCGAAGTCATCTGCAGGCTCTTTTGGCAATTCAGCAGAGACCTGGCTAGCAATGAAATCTGCCTCGTGATTTGCATCTCCTGCTGCTGCTGCATCCCGTGCGCCTGATGAAGGCCTCGCAAAACCGCCGAAGTCTCCGACGTCGTCATCGCTCGCAGCGCCGGGGATCAGGCCGCAGTCTCTGAAGTTTGCAAAGGCTGCAAACGGAGCGTCCTGCAAAGCATCCTCGCTAGAAAAGGTTGTCACTTTGGAAACTGTTGTCATGGTAATGTTTTCCGAACTGCCAAACAAAGTCTCCTTCTTCTGAAGGACTGAAGTGGCTGCAGAGGATCCACTTCCTGGAGGCTGGACGAAGGCAGGGAGCTTCTTGCCCTGATGAACGTCCTCCTTGTCGGACCAGTCGTAGCTTGCCAGGCTGCTGACCGCAGACCCGCTGTTATAGCTTCCAAATGGGGCACATTTTAAGTCATCCATATCTGAGAAAAACAAACCCCTGTAGTTAGAAGGTGACGCTTAGCAAATGCGGTCTCTCTACACCGCATAAGAATAATAGCAACTCGCTAAGAGTCTTAAAGGACTGCAGAAACAAGTGCAGGGAGTTGTTTCAGTGAGGCTTAAACCAGAGTTTGCAAAAAGAAAGGTAATCTGAAAAACAGCTAAGCACAGAACTAAAAAAACTGTTTAATAGATCTAAGCCTTTTTCTTAGAATATTGTCTTATATTTTAACCTGAAAAATCTCCATCCTATTATGAAGAGTGAAGAAACACACTAAATATGCGTATATATTTCTAGACAGTACACACCACACAAATCATCAGTTTCAGTTTTCTGATATTGGTTGCAGAATCTACAGGAAAAAATATAGATGTTAGCAACTCAAATAGCTTACGAAAACCAACAACATAGGAAACTAGGCTACCTTTTCCAGCCTCTCAGATAAAAATATTAATTCAGTTGTATATTCATATTTTGACACAAATGAAGTATAGAAATGTGCTGCAAAAATTTTTAAAAAATAGTGTTTAAGGGTATCTGTTGCAGCAGTGCTGCTTGACTGATTCCTTACAAGTTTCAGGACTGACATGAATATTGCAAAGAACTTGTTTTAGCTTTTACATATGCACAGAAGTATAGAGAAAGTCCAGTTATTCTGCAGCAAGCTCCGAGCATTTATACTCACCCAGCAATTATACAGGCCCATAGGTTCTTCTCAGAGCCACAGGCAGGTATGAGAACAGCCTATTTGCTCACGTTAGCGCCAGCGCAGACCACGCAGCGACTGCTGGGCTGGGGCTGCTGCTGCTACTTGTCTTTCACAGCTACACGGAGACGGATCCGCAGGGAAGGCAGAGAGAGTCAGGGGCTGTGGAGCCTTCACTGAAGCATTAACGAAAAGCAAACCCTACGCTCCTACGTTTGGCGTTTGCTCTCCAGCGTTACCGATTGTCAGTTTGGATTAGACACGCGGCTGCTGCTCTGTGCCCACGGTCAGACGTCCCAAGGCAAAGCAAGCACGAGGCAGAAACTCGCAGCAACCTGCCCTGTGCAACGGGCTGGTTTGGAGGGGCTGTCCCCCCGGAACAGCAACGTGGGCTGCACAGGGACGAGGTGGAACACGGAGACAAGTCCAGCTGCCCTTCTTATTCAATCTGGTCCTGCTAGCCTGAGGATTAAACCACGTTCACAAAACATTTCTGCCTTCATGTAGTCATTTCGCTGCAAAGGGAGAGGACCCTGTGCTTTAGGCTGCTTCCCAGGCCTGCCCCACATACATGATTAATTAAGAACTCTGACAGCTCTACGAAATAACGACAGAATTGTTTAACGGCCTCTGCAACAAAGCGAAAAGCCTCTTTGTGCCAGGTGAGCACAGCGTAACGGGGCCCAGCTCAGACACCGCTGCGGGGCAGCCCTCCTGCAGCTGCACGTGCTGCTGCCCTTGGGAACGGGCATGAGCACCGGCCACGCGTGCAGCGAGGTGCCAGCGTGCCCGGCACATCGGGGCCCCGGAGCGGGCACTTCACCAAGGGCAAAGCGCAGGAGAGATGAAGCCACCTGCGGAAACGGGGCTGCCCGGGAGCAAGGCGCCAACCTGCGAGGGATCGAGAGCCTAGCACAAGAAATGACGTTTCTCTCCAACTCGAATTTTCAATTAACGAAGTTAAAGGTTCCCTAGCACTAAAAAGATTATCAAAAAAAAAAAAAAGTTATTATCCAACTGGAGGCATTACTGGGAGCTTGAAAACAAACCACGGCATAATAACCAATCTCTTAATCTCTTTACTCCAACAGAGTGCTGACTTCTGCACCCAAAGATTTTTGTCCTACCCCGGTTTCAGCGCCCGCACAATCCATCTCAAAGCACCTCTGTGCCAACGGGGTAGAGCTGGAGCTGCACACACAGCCCGAAGCACCCGCTCCGGGTCCTCCTCCCGCTCCGGGGCAGCAGCTCCAGGCGCTCCCGGCCTCCCGCAGCCTCCGCTGCGCCCGGAGCTCCTCGCAGGACGAGGCTTTAAACCTTCTCAAACCAAGATCCAAGATTCTGCGTTTGCAATCGAGCAGGCATGAAACCTGCCTGAGCAAGTCCATGAGCTGGGATGGAATGTTAGCGTGCAGTTTATACATTTTACTCATTTAAATAGTTCTACTGATTACAAAAATATTACTCTAGCGAATAAACTTTCATGAGAGTTTTATAGGGAAAATGTGTTTGCAGACAAAATGTTCCTAGCTAAAGTAATCCTAGAACAACCTTTGAAAAGTATAGATTTAAGAGTGTAGAGGCAACTCCCCGTAATTCAAGTAAACTAGCTTTTATAAGATTTTTAATTTAACTGAGAAAAAAGAAGCAATGTTTGCTAGGATTTGCACTGAATTTATCACAAGTTAGATGTTTTGCATGGAAGAAGCAGAATCCTGCAGTGTGATAGCTGTGCTAAGAGGAACGGCTTATCGAGGCTCTTAACGCACCCGCTGCGTAATGAAAAGAGGAGAAACGAGAGTTTATTTTTCCCCCTGACAGGTAGCAGAGCCACCAGCCTAATAAGCAAAGCAGCAGTTGACGTGTGAAAAGCCCCAGAGAACTCGGTGCAATGTGGGCACCTCTATTACTGGCGTGAAGGTTGTTTTATTAAGCACAGTTAAGAACTGCTCTGGCAACAGCCACTTTCCTTGAGACCACAAATATGATTAATGAATCAAAAAAGCTCCAGTTAAAATACTGCAATTATAATCTCTGGGGTAATAAAAGCTTCATTTTACTGTTATTGCAATTCAATATTAAAAATGCACATGGATTAGCAATATTTTTTCAAAGCAAGAAACAATTAAGTTGGGGAAAAAAAGAACTAATTCTAGCTAAGCATCACACTTCACAAAAACTGATGCTACCGAGGACCAGCTACTGCTATTTCCTACTGCAGGAAAGTTTTGGTAAGAACGGAATCCTAATAAGAGTTAAGCATCAATTTTTCATCGTAGAATGAGCAAAAACTAAATCCATTCAGAACTGCCAAAATGCTTTGCTTTCAGAATATGCAATCTTTCTTGCTAATGTTATTTAAAAAAAAATCCCCTTAAAAAAAAAAACCCACAATCCAAAAGCAATCTGCCATCTGGCCTTCTCTCTCCCCATTACTATGCATTTATTTTAGGAAGGATTAGCACTCTAATATCGCGAGGGACGTCTCAGTTTTGCTGAGTTAAAGGCGGTCAGTGCTTTTTGGGCAGCACAGACGGCCCTGCTGAAGCGTCCTGAAACGCTGCACGAGGGAGGAACCCTGCGCTGCCACCGCCGGTGCGCGGGGACACAGCGCTCCTCGTGACCGCAGCAGCAGCGCTGCTTTCCCAAACAGCAGATTTGGGTTTGTTTTTGTTATAAAGGCTCCTACTCCCCATATACCCACCAGCACATGTAATTAGTGCTGCCGGCCTTCCCCTGCTAGGCCGCAGAACACGCTCCAGAGGAAACGCAGCGGAGACGGATCCTCGAAGCGGCTGCCACGGGGCAGCGGGAGGGAGCGTGTGTGTGCAGGTGTCCACAGAACCCAGCCCAGACCCATTCCAGTACATAACCACATTGTCATGTTAGTTTGGGACATCTACATTATTTTCTAACAAACCAGGAGAGCAAAAAGCGATTTTCACAGTGTCAAGCCTGAGTGCAGCAAGTTTCTGGAGGTTTTAGGAACAGAGCTCAGAGTTTCTCTCTTTCAAAGCAAAAGGTTTGAAATATTTACCGGTTACTTCCCATCTCTTTTGAGCTTCCAAGACCATATTCCCTGCCTGGTGATCACTTGGGAAGAGCCACAGCTCAGAAGTCGGCCATGGAGCTGTTGATGAGAGGTAGAGGGATACTTGCCAAGAAACATAAAGAAAACAGGATGAAATACAGATAAAACAATGTTCCTAGTGTTATCTCATCTACAGAAAAACTTGACATACTTCATTCGAGCCAACGACAACAACTCAGTTCAACCACCATGGATTAAGTTATGCCTGGGAGCAGATTACAAGCTGGAGTTTTCCGTGTCAAGGGTTTCATCTTTCAAGAAAACACTTGGCCTGCATTAGGGATACGGTACAGAAAAGGCACAGATGACAATTGAGAAGGTGTAACATCTATTGAGTTATTCTAGCCGACAAGGAGGTTTTGCCTTTTGTCTTGCAGTTTATACCGAGCCCAGACGAGTAGCTGCAGTCGCCCATCGCCTGCTGGTTGTTAAGGCAACTCGGGTGGCAGCGAGCTCTGCTCTGGAGCGGCAGCATCAACGCACCAAAGCCCCGGCAGCCCGGGGCGGGCAGCGCGGCCGGCGCGGTCCGAGGCGCCGGGAATGGGAACGGGAACGCGGCTGGAGCCCGCGGCGGCTCCGGGGAACCTCCTGCGCAGGAGCCGCGCTATCCAGGCCTGCGCTGGGGAACCAGGAATGCTGAGTGACTCGGGAGTAACTGAAATAAAGGAGAAAGGAGAGAAAAGCCTCCAAACCTTGTGGAATTAACAAATCCTACTAATTATTTCTTATTATCACGATAAACAAAGCTCCACAGTGGAACAAAGACCCTCCGAGCCTGCGTTAGAAGTTGGGAACAGCTCACTTGAATGCTTCAGGAAGCCCAGCTGGGGTTTGAGAGTTGCTCTGTACACCGGGGCCTCTCTGCTCAGCCTCGACTGCGTTCACGACACACACAAACCCTCAGAGGAAACATTAGTATTTTAAAGCCCTTGTCTCAGTGAGACTGAGTGAGTGAATGTGACTGTCAAGCCAGGACGAAAAAGCAGTAAGAGGGACAGTCATGAACAGGCCTCTCCTTCCTCCAGGTGTGATTAGAACAAATACTAGTAACGCAGCCTTACGAGACTTTGGTTTAAAAAGCTTTAGGGCTTCACATAATGTACTGGTTCTCTAAAATGAAAGAGCTTTTGCTTTTAAAGTCACTCAAGATTGTTGCAAAGAGGAAAAAAAAAAAAAAATCAGGCTTCTCGCCTCTTTTGCTCCAGGGCACAGAGGTGAAAAAGTGAAGTTTGCCAGGCAGACCATTTGCTCATTATCCCACATCTCAATTATTTCTAACTTGTTACCTTGTCTGCTAATTTGACAATAACCCAGAACTGTTAGCAGCCCAGAGCCTGGAAGAATTCAAAGTGACACAATTACATAACACAAATTTGCCCCCGTCGTTTGTGTTTGAAAGAACTCCAATATCCAGTAAGGCAGGACTTTCTCAAGAGAGGCAAAGGAAGCAGGACCCTTTGGGGGCATTTGTTAACTCACTCTAGATTAGCAAAATAAGTATCAGAATATTGTTTAATGGCTTCCTGCCCATAAGGGCCCAGCTAGTTATGTATTTTCCCAAGGGCCCTTGTCACAAAGCCACAGGACGACCTGGCTGCAGCCGGCACATCCAGGTGAGCAGACAGGACAGAGATGCAGGATTGCTGTTTCACTCCAGTCACCCTCAGTGCCAACCCACAGCACCAGCCTGGTCCCCGTACAGCCCCCCTGGCCAGCCCCTCTCCCCAGAAGGGCTTCAAATAGCACTGCTTAGCCCAAGACTGAAAGCTTCAGAGCGCGCGGACAGGTCAGGTCAAGATGCTGAAGAGCTGGAGCCCGTGGGTTCACTGCTCTACAAGAGAAAGGTACCCACAGTTTAAGGGGATACTATAACTTTAAACTTTGTATTTTCAGAAAAAAAGAGAGAGATACACACATTGCTGGGTTGCAAACAAATCACACACACCCCCACGCTTTCAAAATATGCCAAGATAATATTTATTAACACAGCAGGACTTACAGGTCACAAAAGATAGTGATACAGAGGAGCTTGTAAGGGCGTTATCAGAATAAAGCATGCAGGTCAATACTTGCAGAAGAGATATCAAAGCAGATTTGAGAAGGCACATTCACACAGGAAATGTTTAGTTGAAATAAGACATTAGAAAAGCAGCAAAAACCTGAAGTTGATTAAAATATACAGAGATCTTCAATTATGCCAAAGAAAAGGTATTTTACAGATTTGTAAGTGCAGCAAACTGCATAACCCCTTTGAGAATACGCTGACCGAGGGTACATTCGTGCTGCAGCGTTCGACAGAGCTCAGAGCAAATTAGGCTCTTGTAGCACAACTAGACACCAATTAAAATACTTTAATCATGGAGTAAAAGGTAAATTTCGTGTCAAAGAAGCAGCCTCACTGACCTCAACAACGTGCAGCCAGCGCTCAAATGGTTATTGCAGTATACGCGAGAAAAATCAGGCAACATTAGTATCATGTACCTTCCAGCAAAGGATTATAGCAAAGTTCAAAGAGACAGTATCCCCTTTGGAGAGAGCAAAACCCAACACATCCCTGCCCTCCGAGGCGGCAGTCGGGCACTGGGAAGGGACTACGGATCCTCTGCCTAATCCCGGCCATACCAACCTGCTGCCCCTACCCAAAGGCTGCGCTAAAACATGTCCGGAGGCGAAGGATGGAGCCGTCCTTGTCGGCATGTCGGGAAAGCCCGGTCCTTAGCAAGCCAGGGCTTGCAAAGCCCACGGGCCCCGGCGGCTGCCACCTCGCCACGGCGAGCACTGCAAAGGGATACTGTCCCTTTGTGACATTAGATTTACAGATCCAAGGAAATGGAAGAAAAAAATCCTGCTTTTTAAGTTGTCGACTCAAATAAATAAATAAATAAATGGTCGGAACATCAGCAGTTCATAGCTTGAAATGTATCAAACATACAGAAAGGAGCACATGAGCACAGGGGTGTTTGTAACAGGGTTCAGAGCAAGCTCCGCTGCGAGACCAGAACAGACCCAAACGGAGTCAAACTCTCCACGTGGAAAAACACCTAGCTTGGCACCATAAGAGAATACAGGCTTGTTTTGTTTAATAAAAATAGCCTCTAATTAATACTTCAGAATTCAAAAGTTTAGCAACAAGCACATGATCGGCTAACCCCCTTAAACGACGACAACAAAAAAATTTGTCTGCCACAAATGGCAATCGTTAATACTGGTTTCTGTGGCCAAAACTCGCAGATAGTAGAAGAGCTACCTAAGTCAAACTACCACTAAAAGAGGCTAGAAAAATATTAGGAAAAAGTGCTTCCAAAACCAAAGTAAACATTCAAGAATACACTGTAGGTGCTACGTTTTTGACAGCTCGCTCAACTTGGAATTTTACCAAGCAGTAATATGAAAATTAAATGTCTTTGCTAGTAAAATTATTCCTGATATTTTGTACCCTGTTATAGAGTATCTTCCATGTCAAAGTTGCCAACTTAATTTTCTTTCCCCTACTTAAAAATATCTTATAATGCAAAATTACAGTACTGTATATTTTCTCTACCCATATCTGCAAAAATGGAAGAAATATTACATATGGAAATAACCAATTTCTGCAGTAACAGCTTTTAGATTTACAGTTTGTGTGCTCCCCCTGTTCAGAAAAGCCTCTGACTGCATAATACTTGTCACTAGAACACAGTAATGGTTCCCGTATTATCGAAGGCCACAGAGCATTTAACTACATCTTATCTTCCTATATACACATGAGAAGAAAAAGCAGGACACTTGGGAAATTTGCTTTATGATATGCGATCAGATTGGAGATGCTTAATTCATTCACTCACGAATACTTCCCTAAGGGGAAGTTAAAGAAGGTTATAACCTCACAAGGATAAAAGTCCCTTGGTTTGAAATTTAGGTCCAAAAGCTAGCAATAATTATTTAGGTCCAAAAGCTAGCATTTACAAGTCCTCTACACAATTACTCCAATAAAGTTTTAATTCTAAAAAGCATATGCAATACTTCCACTTGCAGTCCTGCACAATGCTGGCTACAGAGATTAAGTCCCACCATCACGGGAATATACTAGTGTTGTTGATTAGACGAGGTTTCATTAACCGCACAAATTAGTGTTCTGCCTACCCTTGTAGAAGCACAGAGCAGGTTAAGCCCCAAGCCAAATGCTTTGTTGAAACCAAGGGATTAAAGCAAGACTCTGCCACTCACCTAGCTCATACACGTGGAACCACGATGTTTCCATTAAAATTTTTCCACTCAAATCCCTTAAGTGACAATTGCTAACAGGTATCATTAACATAATGTTGTCATATCTCAAAAATAAACTGGAACTGAGTTCAGACTGACTAGTCTCTTTACAGTCATCTAAGACCAAAAAAAGACCCCAAACAAAACAAAAACCTTTCAAGGGGCTGGCGGCAAGCGGGTGCACAGATCCAGAAGCCCTTCACTACTGAAAGACTAGTGCATAATACTGTAATTTAGCACACACAAGAATACTGAAATCACCATCACCTACATTACCAGAGCAATCTAACCAATTCCTCACCTGCTGCTGGTGGATGCTGGCCACTAACTGTTGGCAAATCCAAAGAGCTATCAGACATGACATGTTTAAGATCTCCTCCCACATCAGCCAGTTTCATGTCAAACTGAACGGACAACGCATCTTCAGAATCCTCCTTGCCAACGCTGCTGCCGCCAATGGAAGGCAGATCTAGAGACTTCACTGAAGCAGAGTCTTCTTTGGCCTGCTTGAAAGCTGCCACTTTGTCCACCAAGGACTTATCCGCACTGTTGCATGAGGAAGAAAACTTGTTAGAGTGGAAGTCGGCAAAATCGTCATCGCTCTTCACTGAGGAAACCGTGTTGTCCTTGGCCTCCTCAAAGCCGACCCCAGGGCCTTCCAGGGAGAGCTGCTTGAAGATATCGTATTTAGTGGGTGTAGCGGTGGTGGCAGAATTCTGCCCACTCTTCACTGCGCTGGCAGAGGAGCCAGACTGAGGAACAGGACTGGCCTCTAGCTTAAGTGCATTGTATTTGTCATCCGTTTTTTGTTCAGAAAATCCACTGCTATTATTGAAAGCCATAAAATCTGCAAAGTCATCTTGTCCACTGGCTGTTGTGCAATTAGAAAATTCTCCAAAAAGGTTGAACTCTCCAAAGTCATCAGCTAAGCTTGAGCTTTTGCTGGGTGCTGGCTGGGCAGTAGCAGATGGAAGCGGTGGCAGAGGAAAAGAGGCTGATTTTGATGTATTGAATGCAGGTGGAAATGAGAGCTGCTTGTTCTCTCCAGTAGAGGAAAAGAGATCCAAGTCTGCTAGGTTCAAAGAGGTCTTTGATTGTGTTTGCTGTTTGGACTGAACGGGTAGAGAAGGGAAGGATGGAGGGAAAGTTTTGTCTTTTGTAGGTGGCTCTAATGGTGAGACACTGTCAGCGGTTTTAAAATCTGTGAAACCGTCATCAGTTCCTGCAGACTTGAATTCTGCAAGGTTATCTCCTGAGGAGAAAAACAATGGAAGAAAGTAGGATATTGCAATGACAACAAATGCATCTTGTTCACACCATGCAAGCAAGCAAATTATTTCATGCAATGTGAGAAGTTTTTATGCAAACTATTTAGATTAAGGGCTCAGAATGCAAGCAGAACTGCAAACTCAACTTCTATGAATCACACAAGCTTCAGGGTCAGTTATCCTAATACTCATTCCAGCAAAACTTAAAAAGCCCTTCAAAAAGCCCCCAAGTCATGTTGCATTCCCTTTACACAGTATCAAAGCACACCGTGAACAATAGATTCAAAGGGGATCAGCTCTGTCTCTTTCAGCTCCTGAATACGTTTTCCCCACCTCATCCTTCTGATATTTGCCAAGCAAATAATCTAATCTTGAATTTCACTTATACCAATAGAGCATTTGTTTGGTTACAGAAGCAATTCTCCCCTTTCCTGTCTTCAAAATATTTCACAAATAATTTTTTTTCAGAGGATGTCAGCAGGAGGCCGAGACAGAAGCAGCCCCTGTTGAAAGGGCAGCACAGGAGGGACAAACTGGATTTGATTGGTGCTTGAGGTGGTTCATGACACCTAAGAAGGCTGATAATGCTATGGAAGGGATTATAATTTAAACCTGATTGAACAACATGAAGAATAATATTTTAATTGAATCTACAATAAATATTTTGGTGTACTAGTTTCATAAATGCCTCCCTGTCCATATATGAATTTTATCTAAAAAAAATCTAATATATGAAAACAACATGGAAAATGGTATTTTATTAACCCATTCACCAGCATATATTTGCTTATATAGACTGTAATTTTAAAGTAGTGATGCATATTTTATGACAAATGTCCAACATTGTATACAACATCTTTTTTCCTATTTTAGAACTACACCATTAACATCTGTAAAACTGATTTAACTCTTAAACTGTCACTTCATGTCATATTTTAGCTTAGTTTAACCACGACTTAACAGAGTACTGCCTATACAGGTAGTAGAGCACTATGGCTACACCTGACATTACTCCATCCTCCTCCATCTCCAAAAAAGTCTCTGGGCCCGAAAGCAATACAAGAACTTTTGAAATTGCCATTCACTTATCACAACTAAAAACATCACAGCAAACTAAACTTACTGATGAACTGCAAACTTTTCCATTAGAAATGTAAGCTGGTGAAAGGGTTAAGAGTGGTCAGACATAGGTAACAGGCAAATACAACTTTTTCTCAGGCCATCAGGCAGGCCGTTTTGTCCTAGAATCGAAAATGCGGTGTACAAATAACAGGAGAAAACGCCAGTGGGTAATGTAAGTTTATTACTAATTGAATTTGACTTCCACAAAGTCAAATTCTGCTCTGTCCACTGTAATGTAAGGAAGTTAGCAAAGTTTGAGATTGGAGATATCTTTACCTTCTGATTAAAAATATAGGCATATACTGCATAAATGAATTACACACCAGGGGCTTTGGAAAAGGATTAGGAAAATTGCTCTTTTGTAATTGCATCCCATGAGGAATCCAAAAGAGGGGCCAATCTTCTATAAAGCCACAGTTGTGGACTGTGACAGCAGTCCCTTGTACTCCTGTTTCACGAGACTTCCTGCCAGCTTCCTCGGAGCGCCGGCAGGACAACGGTTCTGGCACCCGGCACTGGAAACGCAGCGGATCATAGGGAACCACCAACACACATGAAAATACACTCGAGCAGCTCCACAAAATAGCCTGCTTACCTAAGTATTTGCTCTCCGATGGTTGTTCCAGTTCACGGAAAGCACTGTATTTGTCTCCACATTCTAGTGCATGCGAGAAAAGAAATAAATTTACACAATGATATTATGAACTCAAACATCCTATATATTAGCTCAATTGCTTTAAATTTTTATACTAACATTTTACAAAAGACAGAAATGTAAGAAATATGAAATATTGAAATGAATTGCACATAGTTGCTGAATGGTTTTCCTTTTACCTCCAAAAGCAGATGAGCTCTCAGAAGGCTTCTCAGCTGAAATTCCTTTAAATACAGCATACTTATCAGTTGATGGGAGCGGTTTACTACCTGGGAGTGGCATTAGCAAAGAAGGAACACTAAAAACAAAGAAACAACAACAACAAAAAAAGATAAAAGCAGAGATCCTTAGCTTATCAACAAAAAAACGACTCTTCCAGCTTTTATTAAAATAAATAATAAAAAGGAACCACTATTCAAAAAGAATTTGAATTTCTGCGCAGTGCAAATCAGCAAGTTTAGGTAGCCATGTCCTTAGTAAAATAAGGATTATTCCAGTTACACAAGTGAAGCATTTTGCTCACAGACACACACTGTACAGTAAAGCCACCATAACAGCATAACCCTGTGCTAGCAATTGCTGGAAGATTTAAGAGACGCCCTGTAACGGCTCTGCGTGCCCTCCACGCAAGCCCCCTTATCAGCCCCTGGCAGCTCTACAGAACAACATCATTTACATCTGAATGTGCATTTTACCTCTAGTTTATGTCATGGAAAACATGAATGAATTTCTACGGTATTCTTTGGCCTGAAGCAAGAATCTTTCCAGAGCCATTTAAGTCTCCTTATCAGCAGCCTGCAAGCAACATACAAACCCAGCCTTGCACACACGTGCTAACGATGGGCAGACAGGCAGTGCAACGTCAAAAAAATATAGCTTATGGTAATGTAATTAAATTTCACATCACTCTGAAACGGGCTATTAGATATGCAATCTTGGCAAATGTAATGGTTAATCATCTGCACTCTACAGATGGCTTTTTTTATTATTATTTTAATAAAGCTCCATAAGCAATTAGCTTATAGCACATTGTAACATTCTGTTCAAAACTGAATGCTTTTACAACTGAATAAAGAGAACTGCTGCCATGAAAAAGAAACATCAGTTTTCCAGGATCCCCTGCTTTCCATTGTTGATTTTAAAAACAATGTTTTTTTAAACTCTCCCTAGCGGGATGTCTAAAATGAAGACTATACTGAAAACAGGGCACTTTCAGACAAATGTGGCATAACTGACATCAACAAAATTAAATTCCTTACATACAATGCCATCATTCACACTGCAACCAAAAGAGTGGTGAATAATGCCATCCTATTTGAAGCTGCTGTTGAGGAAGTACCTCATAATTGCTATTTACCTGGAAAGTATTAGTTGTGTTTGCAACTATGGACAGTCAGTCCAATACACTGAAAATGTGTGTGTCTACAATTACATACAATTACACACAAAATTTTGCACTGTGCAATAAAAGGAAAGACTTTGGGATTTTATGATCTGAGGACTTTGAAAGATTGACTTTAAGCTTTCAAAGGAAGCAAATACCAATACTTATTTGTTACACAAAATTTGCCTGCACCAAGATTACATCTTGGCAGCCTCCCAAATGAAAAGGCAAGACTGCTAAAGTCTGATTCAATTCACATTAATAGTCAATTATTAAAAGTTTAAACACTGGCCAGAAAGATGATAGAAAGAATGAGAACCCTATCCACTACAGTTCTGCACCATTCGGAAGAATATGATGCCACCTTCTTTGCAGACCTGATGCCAGTGAATGTTTTCTATCCATCTCAACAACACTGGCTCATGCTCTCAAGAGAAGCACTCAGTGCTAAGAGCAGCAGTCACCTGTTCCAATGCACTTTTCTGAAGAGCTGTACGTATGATTTTTGTGTGACTGCTCGGTATGAAGCGGCCTGTGCAATAGTGTGAACATTTCAAAAACCTATCCACACACTTTGTGTATGTGATTTACCTCAGCATGGTGAACAGAGCGCTAAAGAACAGCCAACCACCCAAGCTACATCAAAAGCCATTTTTAATTCAGAAAGCTTAATTGTAGTTGTAATAGCCTTCAAAAGCAACAGCCAGGGTAGAAGCCGGGTGATGGAGGAAAATTACAGGCTAAAAAGCTACCCACAAAAGAGTAAAACATTTCATTTCATAAAAGAGTTTTAAAGTACTGAAGGGGTGGAAAATTGAGCATCTACTACCTGCTCCGGTGCTGTGAACTGGCTGCTTTGGAGGAGCCCGGTACATCCCCTTGGAAATCAGTGAAAGAGTCATCTATTGAGCCAGACTTTGAAGCATCCTGGAACTCCTGGAAGTCATCCTCCTCTGGCTTTACCACCTGGAATACAGATAGGGCATACACTGATATACTGCTATCCTCCCAGGTTGTCACACAGCATTAAACCTGTTTGGTTTTTAAGGTGGGGGAAAATCCCTCTGAACAACCCACTCTCCACTTCCAGCATTAATACGCCAAATATGCCTGAGCCTCACCCTGCTCCAAGCACACACAGGGTGGTCAGGATTACAGAAAGCATGCAAGAACTGTTGAATACGGACCTCTGTTCCCTTCACATTAAGTGTATTATTCATGGTAGCCATGATATCTTTTAACACAGGAAGAATACTATTAATTTTAATCAATCGTACACATAGCAAAAACATCAGAAGAAATGCTCTAGCAAGAAGGATAAACCATATTTGCAACACTGAAACTGATCCCCACGTCATCTACTGTTTTGGAGAAAAAGGCTTTTATTGATCTTAGCTTTTCTTGATAATTCTAACTTATTAACTAACAGATTCCTTTGGGTAGTTTAACCTAAATCTCCATTTTATGGGCATTATAAGAATCTAACTACAATTAAAATTCTCTTACAAGAATTTGCAGTGGAGATAGCTAGTTTGTAATGGAGAAAGACATTTTTTCTTTTAACCTGCAACATCACCAAAAGGAAATGTAAAAAACACGGGACATTTACAGTGGCATGGCTTCAGTTCTAGATGACACATTCTAGATTTCAGTTTTGTCATTTACTTAAGCTCTGTTGTATTTTGCAGCTCTCCCGTGCTCGTGGCCGTGCTCACCTGGCCAGGCGGGTAGGACGGTGCGAACGCTGCCGCAGTTCTAGATGACGCATTCTAGATTTCAGTTTTTTTTGTCATTTACTTAAGTTCTGTTGTATTTTGCAGCTCTCCCATGCTCGTGGCCGTGCTCACCTGGCCGGGCGGGTAGGACGGTGCGAACGCTGCCGCGGGCTGGGGGGCCGCTCCGCCCGCCGGGGCCGTGATGCTCATTCCCATGACGGCGGCTCCCATGCTGAGGGGCAGGGAAACCGGCGGTGCAGAGGGCAGCAGAGGCTGCTGGCTCACCGGAGCAGGCAGGGACATTGGTAATCCAGTTAAAGTGGGCACAGGGGCAGCTGGAAACTGGTTTAACACGTCAGGACTCACTGCTGGTATTCCTCTCTGCACAAGCAGAAAAGCAGAGACATCACAGAGGACACGTTAACAACAACCACCATGTACTCCATTCTCACCTCCAGTTTCTAGCTCTTCAACAGCCTGCAGTGTGAATCCTGCTTAATACTCCGAGTGCTGGAGCTGCATGGATGGCAATGACAGACCTCACCTGAGTGTTGAGGAACATTTGACTGCATTTTTGTTCAGCTTTAATAAGCAAAGCTGGCAAGCACTGGGAAGCAAAGCTGTGTTGAAGCTGGTCTTGCTACGCAGCCTTTCCCCCACGCACCACTCCCATGTGGTACCTCAGTTAGGATCTTCACAGCTTGAGACACTCGTGCCTTAGCTTCCATGGAGGGATGGTATTTTCTGACAGCTCTCTACTAAACTGGTAAAATATGACACTACACTAACACTTGGCAAATGCTTAAAATCAGCTATTTTTGGTGCAGGAGAGAAGGCAGCAAGTTCAGCTGTTTACAGTCTAGGTATAGAGCAACCACAGAATTTGTGGGGAACAAATATATATATACACACACAACAGAAGAAATACAAGCAGTGCTTTATATTTACAAGATGTGAACAAAACACGTGTAAGAATGATGACACTAAAGGAAGGAATAATTGTAGTATAAGTGCAGAAGAGAATGAAATTATAGTTTCATTGAAGTTGGTTTCTCTTCCAGACTTCAGCAGAACTGGTACTTTATCAGAAGTGTGGCACCCTGGCCACTTGTGCTGCCACGCAATGCCTGGCAGAGGAGTTAGGGGCACTACCCTTCTGCATCAGTTTCCAAAGTGTTAGTTGTACCTGAGTCACTGCTATCATAGCCAGGACAGCATAAAGCTCTTCCTTTGTGAGCTTCCCAGGTGTGGTACGGTTGGCTAGAGCCCAGATTTGTCCAAGGGTCTCTCTGGGCAATCCAGATGACATCAGGATGGGGTAGAGTTTTGCAGTATCGATTCCAGTAGGAGTCATCGTGGTTTCTAAAATTTTCTTATACAACTCTGTAAAGAGGGACTCAATATTAGATAGTGACAACTGCCGTTTCCAAGTGGATTTAAGATTGCTTTTCTATTCTGTCTCAAATTCTTAACATATAGCACATAAAATTAATAGCATTCAAAAAAGCACAGGCATTCTGGCATCATTTTCAATAGTGTTGTTTCACTTAAAAGCAGTATTTGATGGTCTTGGCACATACGTTTACACAAAGAAGAAACATTTTAAATAATGCTTTTAATGCTCTCTATTTAAAAACACCTATCTTTAATAAGCTTCTAGGATAATTCTTAAGAAAAGATAGCTATAGAAGCTTTCTGTATTTAGAATTCAGTGTAAACATAATGAACTACAGCATTCCATTTTCTATTTACTGTTATTTGCATATATAAGGTAAAAAATACCTTACAAACAAAATACCCATGAAACAGTAACTTCTACTAGCATAATCTGCTATAATTCCAAAGCCCAGATTAAACATTTAATGTGCTTTTTATGTCCACCCTTTAACTTATTTATTTTACCTGGGACCAAACTATCATTGTAAATCCAGGGAGGCATCATCTGCTGCATTGGATCCTGCGAAGGGAACACTCCAACTCCTAAGTGTGTACCATTTAGCAAGAAGAAGAAGGAGATGACTCTTATTAGGACATCAAATTCAGAGCATGAACTTCTTTGAGACTACACCAGTTTGTCAGTATCATTTAGCATTTCAAACAAAGATTTCATACAGGAGTCACTGCGCCCAGAGAGGAAAAAGAACTTCTACAGTCAATATGTATTTCAAAGATAACTAGAATGACTGGGAGTAACAGTAAGAACACAATTCTACACCTACAAGGAAATAAAGACCTCCTCATTTGCAAAATTTCTGGTTGAACAGAAGCTCAAGTCTCATAACGCAGTTCTGTGCCATATCATATTTAGTCTTCCCATCAATACATTTCTACTTAGGGCCATTTGTAGATCAAATAAATGTACACCAACTGAAAACAGAAGCCTAAGAAACATTTATAACCCTGCACCAGATAATCCTGCTCAGGGAAACAGCCTGAATCTCTGCAGCATCTTCACATTTTGTATCCATGGCCTCAACTGCTCTTAGTCTTCTGCATCTGAAGACATCATCGCTGTCTTCACTGCCACAGTTTCATAATGGGATCTGTCACACTTTAATCCCTGTGTGTTGAATATTTACTTCTGCAGTGCACTAAATCTTCCCCTCAGTCTTGCAGCTTTACTCCCTGATCCAACAGATTTTTTTCTTGACTCAGAGGAAGCTCTGACAAGCTCTTCATTATTTAAGAATTTACTCATTCTTTCCCAGTGTCCTTATATCTTCGCATCTTCCACACCAATTCTCTCTTGACTACAGTCTAATTTCTAATCATCCCATAGCTCCAAGCACATTTTAATACAAGCAATTCCTTCCATTTCACCAGCCATGCAAAAGACATTTGCTGCTGCTTCCTCCAATCTGATTATTATTCCCCAAGAAGTGCCCAAGACACTTCTGCATATTACCAATTCTTGCTCCCCTCCTTGAACACCTAGTATAACTCAACTCCCCAAAACGAAAAAATAGCAAAAGTGAAAAGGAATTTGTTTAGTTCATGTAGTCGATGCAGAAGAGAATCTTGCTCAAAACTTTGATAACACGAAGATGGCTGAAGGTCTGCAATTTTTCAGTATTTCCTTTTCTTTACCATTACCGCTCTCTACCAAACTTCTGTTCCACAGAAAGTACTTGAGCTTCTCTCTCAAAGTTCCCTTAGCATCAGGAATTATTCTGAACTCACAAGCTACATAATCACTTTCAACATCACCATCATCTGCAGGTTGTCCCTCACCTTAAGCTGAGGTTATTTGTCCTCCATCTCCCTTCCTCTCTCTTTTTTTTGTGTGTGTGAACAACGCAGTTATTTTGCATGGACTGAATTATGAATAAATGAATAGCTCCTGTTTCATGCCGTATATTCTTTTGGGTTAAGTAATTTTTAATAATTTACCATTTATTAAAAAGGCCCTCCACTTATTAAAAAATCCCCATTTGAACCATTAAGTTCATCCAATGAGATTTCTTAATACATATACATATATAGGACAAGATAACACTTGAAAGCAACATATCCAAACAGCCAGAGCGCAACACACAAAAATATTAATAAAAAAGTTACTGTACTTGTAGAAAATAACTGCTTGAAAAAGTGCCTAATGTATTTATCTACGCACAGGAAACTTGTTTCGCCTCTCCATTTCATCTCACCCTCCAGTGAAGTGAGATTACACAAAGGACTTGTATTTATTGTCTAATACGCTGGAGTTCAAGTTTCATGTAATCCTAAAGTCCAATAGCAGAGCACTAACCAAGGTTGCAACAAGCAACAAATAACCAGTAAAAATCCCAAATATTCAATTCTCAATTTTAACAAAATGCAGTGGAATTAAAGCTTGCTTAAAGTTTGACTTACTTCATCTGGTCCAGCTTTTGAAATTTTGACCCCTAGAATGCAGGCAACTTTAGACAAAACGTGTATGAGAGGTAAATTGTCTAGGAACCTAATAGCGTCTGCCTAAGGACTTTAACCTAACAAGTGTTTACTCCCTCAAAGTTCAAGGTAAGAATCCACCATGATATTGACTATCTTTAGTAGCGAATTCCTTAAATAAATAAGGAATCTGTAGAGAACACTCCCCCCCGCCTCCCTCCCCCAAGGAGGAGGACAGTATATTTTAAAAAAGAAGCAGACCTGATTAAACAAACATGTTAAAGTGATTACAGTAGTAAATTTATGTGGAAAGAGTTCAGAGCAAAATCACAGTTGTTACTTTCAGCAGGAGCAAGAGGCATCGACATATTATTCAAGCAGGCATTCAGAGCAAAATTATGCAGCATTGGCCTGAGAATTAGTGTATGAAGTGTTAGCATTCAAGCAGCATTAGATGTAAATTCTGTCACGTTTCATTTGCTCACCACGCTCTTCAGCTGCTATGTTTTGTTCTGAAGCCTTGCGCGCCTCTGTAGCAATGGTACCACTTTCATGTCCACCTACAACCCCCCAGTCTCTGCTGGTTAGACTGGGCTGAACTTGGCTTGCTGAGGCTTTGTGCCCAACTTCGGGTGTTTTAAGTTTGGTTTGGTCTCGTTCAGATTCATTTAAGTCATTATCTAAGACTTTCTCCTCCAAGGAAGAGCCTGAATAAACAGCAGGAGGAAGTGTTTAAATTTTGTTATTAGCACCCAGACCATAATTCTGCACTTCTAAAGAAAAAGTTTACTGGTACCACTGATGAATTATCAAGATCACTATCTGTCCCAGGTCACAGCAATACTACCACCCTGTTCCAACACTTTCAGGGCTAATTCTTCTCCCTGATGTACCAGACATACGAAAGAAAGTTTAAAATAAAATAGGAGAGGAAGTACATTAAATATATAACCACATAAATGTTCCACAGCAGCATAACATTTTTATATCATCAGATCAATATCATCCATTTGCCCTATACATTTTTTTAAAAAGAAAACAAACAAACAAACAAAGCTAGTAGAGAGTGAAGACTTAATTCTCTTATTATCAGCTACATGCATATTTAACAACCTTTGGATTGACACATGACTTGCTCTGGCAGTAAAGTTCTAAGGGAAGGAGGAGAGGAACTTAATCGGTTTTCCTCATGGATCAGCAGGTTTCTACTTTATTGCCTATGTTATTACTTTTTCTCAATTAGAGCAAATAACAATAAGAGAGGGAATGACTCTGTATCTCTATGACAGAAAATGTCATTAAAAAAAAAAAAAGATATTTTGAGTTACCTGTTTTATGGATACTGGGTGAAGATGCAGAGGTAGGAAAATAAGGAAGCTGCCCAGCAGAACCATGCAGGACGGGCAGCACCGGAGGCTGGGCCGAAGGGGGAGGCTGGACCACGGCCTTTTCTGAGAGCAGCGGCCCAGCCTCAGCAGCAGAATGGAAAGGCTGGAAAGGCTGAGAGGTGGCTGGAGGCACCAGTTTGGGGGGTTCAACAGGCCCTTGTATAAAGTCACTAAATTCTCCATCATCAAGAAAAGTAGAGTGGGGAACAGATACAGCAGAATGGGATGATGTGGGATGATCTGCAAAATGGAATGAACACACAATGCAAAGTGATGAGGAAAAAGGCTCTTTAGGTGGGACAGCAGGGAAAAAATGATAAGTACTAGGTATGCACAGCAAATGGGTGAGGAGAAACAGCGGAGGATACATTATTTGACAAAGATGGAACAGTCACCCTGGTTAGCACAACTGAAATACATGAGGTGAAACCGAGCAGCCACTTCCCACCATGCATCTTCTCTACCAGTTTTTTATGATGTTAAAGGTTGGGTTGAAACTTGATTCTTAACACTGTGAAAGTATTCCATTTGTTTTAAACAAACTGGGACAAAACTAATCAAAAGATAACATCCTCAAATAGACGTAACTGGGGGGAGGGGAGCAAGGGGGGAGACAATAAGGATATTCTACCTCAAAGAATCATTTTATCCTCAGAAATTCAGTAATTCATTATAAGATCCAAAATAAGTTTATATTCATTTAGACAGCTTTCAGATTGATCCCCTTCTCACATTACCCATTTTACCAAAATTGACATGGCATGCGCAAGTCAACAGGCAAGGGAGTGTCAGAAAAACTCTCATGACTTCAGAATCATTTAAGAGCAAAACCATAGAACAGATGAAGATTTCTCTGGGAAAAAGTTTGCCTAGACGAGCTTTGTTTCAGGCTAGACACAAAGCAAGCTGTACAACCACAATTCAAAGGATATCTGTAGCAATAATTATTACAAGGTAGTTATTACTGAGAAAACAGAATACAACTGACTTCAGTTTGGCCATGCCCAGGTAATGGCATAAACATAAGCTCTTCAAGTACACTGAAGTCATTTTGCAAAGTCTTGATAATACTTAGCACTTATAGAGCACTTCTCAACTTCAAAAGCACTCGGCAAAACATTAATTAAATCTTTGTCTAAGAAAAAAAAAAAAGCAAACTCCATTATAACATTTAGGATCAAAGTATATAAAGGAAGTTGCTAATGGTGGGCTTAACATTTGTTATCAGTTTACATGAGACTTCACATTAGGCACATCACATTAAGCTTCCTTTTAAAGACACCAAGTCTTCTAATAAAAGCTAGAATCTAGCATTTCACTGTCATAAACTGGTAAAGCAAACACCAGCTAGGATGACATTTCATTTTACAATAAAGACAATCCCCTGCATAAAGGTACTTCTTGGAATCAAAATTCTTAGCAGGAGGAACTGAACATCAGAGTTTGGAGTTGGAAGATGACAAACCTGGCTTTTTTGGATGCGATGCTGGTGTTGGGTGCATTTTAGCATCTCTAGAAAAACCATCCAAGTTTCCTTTAATGGCTTCCAGTGCATCATCTCGACTTTTTTCACCTGTCTAAAACATGACAGAACATTTGACTCAGTTTTCTTTCAACAGCCACACTTGTTTAGGAAAAAAAAAAAAAAAAAAGAGGCTGCATTTAGATTAAAACCTTCTTTCTCCAGCAATGTAAGAACAAGAACTCTGCTATTTATACGGGAGATTATTTTGCAGACCACACAGTGATGGCAATTCTCAGGCTTCAGTCATACAGTTTGTGTATTAGAACAAAGTATAAGCATTACTCAGCTATTCGTATTCTTGCAGACAAGAATTTGTAAGCTCACTGGAATGATTCAAAAAACTTAATAAAGTTAATGAACAAACCACCAAACAATCTATTCTGGAAACTCCCTCTGTTCCCAAGTCTTACACACCAAGTAAGTTTATTTTTGAAAAGCTGATCTCATTTTCAACACCAGTTTGTTTACATTACTCCAAAAGTATGTAAAGGAATTAATTTTCCAGATTCTTCCCAAGAACTAATTTGATGCCTCACATAAATTTCCCACTTATCTTCTTGTCAAATGAGACAACCTCATTAAAAGTCAAGTTACAATACATATAGAAAAAGGAAAAGAAAAACAAACAAACAAATACACCACTAATTATTTAGGGCATACCTTAGGTTTCACACTGCTCAACAGTCTCAGTTTTTGTTTCTGCTCCTCAAACTGGCGCCGTTTTCGTTCTTCTTCTAAGAATTTCTGCTGGTGCTCAAACCTCTTTCTAAAAGCAAAATGATGAAAAAGATAAATAAAGGTTTTTTCTTTTTTTTCATTATAATGTTCCCCATCAAGCTTCTTAATTTTTCCACTTCTCTTTCTCAAATTCAGCTGGCTTGGTGTACATACCTCCACTTCTCGCAGAATTATAAGACGACACACACTGCTACTTCACAGACTGCTTTCAAATGCAAAGGAACGATCTTATCGCTATTTTCTAGTCTGAACTGTACTTCTTTCTAGAGAAACTATCTATGATAATTTTACTATGCAGACTACCATGCCAGAGTATGGTTGTCCCACAAAAAAAAAAAAAAAAACAGAAAATCAAGCCTCACTTACTGTTGTTCTTCTGCAAACTGCTTCTGCATGTCAGGGGTATACTGTGGGGCTGTTGGGCGCATTCCTAGGAAAGAAGCCTGTCCCATGTAAGGCATTCCAGTTGCTTGCATCGGCCCTAAAGGCATGCCACCCTGGAACAAAAAAGAAGAAAATAATAATAATAATACAACTCCATGATCTTGTTTCACAGAAAAAAAGTCAAAACACCGGAAATTACACAATGCCAGAGTGTGAACTAGCTAGATTTCATAAAATCTAAAGCACTGGATGAGAAGCTTGGATGACTGTTAAAGGAAAAGCATCGGTCGTTCAGTAGATGGCACTCTTCCCTCTCAATGCAGAATCACAGTTCCTAAAGCAATTTAAAAGTCAGGCTGAATTAGTAGCTACTTAACAGTTCAATACTGCTACTAACCATACTTAGCAGCAGGTGCCATCTAACAGCTTTTTAAGATGTTACAACAGTTTTGTTTCTGTTGCTGTTGAAGGCCCACCCTTCTGCTACCAGACCTTGATATAATACCACATTATTACACACAAGAAATGAAAGGTCAGGTTATATTACCTTTAACTGGACTGTAACATCAAAGTTGCCTTAGATGTTGCTGATATTGTCCTTGTACTTCACCCTCGTTTCTCTCTATTCCACAGCAGTGA
Organism: Tinamus guttatus; assembly: GCF_000705375.1. Next base: position 62,611 of record NW_010586089.1, read on the forward strand.
GTAATATATGCCAAACTCCCACCCCCTCTCTATTCAGTTCCCTATGAAGCCTAGACTGAACAAACACCCAAGCAGCCCATTGGACCCAAGTCACTCACCTGCATGGCCATGGGTCCCGGCGGCATCTGGGAGCCGTAATTCATGCCCATCATGCCTGGCATGTTGGACTGCATGACAGAAACCATTGGGAACCCTTGCTGTTGCATAGGAATCATCCCTAAAACAAAATATTAAACCAGGTTTAAAGCTTGTTTTTTGTTTTCCTATTAAACCATACTAAGATTTCAATAGCCATGTTGACAGGCATTGATAATTCCCCATTTCTCTTGAAGCAGGAAGCTTTTGAAGATATATCAATGAGCTTTTGAAGATATATCAATGAGAGATAAACTCCTATCATTTTCACAACAAAACTCCCACATTTTAAGTTGCCTGGATAGATTAGTTAAACCACTATCTATATTAGAATGGTTAAAAGGTTTTCAGTAAAAGCTAAACCGAGTAGGTCAAATTAGGCTGAAATGTATTAATTCACTGAATAAAACCAAATGGATTATCTTGCTTCATATCTCACACTTTGCTGTCTTGGGAGACACATACTAACAGGAAATACAGATGTGTTACCAGCACTCTGAGGCAATCATAACTGTGCATAACTTAACATCACAGGTAAAAGCACTCCCAGGGGGACATAATATGCTCATAAGAGATCCTTAAATCAGTCCCTCAAAAATGTTGTTTTTCAAGAAAATTTTCCCTCCCCCAAGTTCCCTCTGCATTTTTCTTTAATTAAACAAACATCGCTGGGATAGAAATGAGAACAAAGGTAATTTAAGGCTGAGACTCTCCTATTGTATTAATACTTTCCACACAGATTGCACCTCTTGTCCCAGGGTCTTGCTGTGCTTTGTAAATATTTACCAGGTCTTGCAACACCCACACAACATGGGCATGCACAGCTGGTAGATGAAGCATAAAGAGGTTAAATACCACGTTCAAAATGATACAGAAATCTTAAAGGCAAATTTGAGTTCCAAACAGAGTTCTAGCTCCTAGATCTTTAATCTAGTATCCTGGTAATAGTGCTTCTTCAACATGATATAGACATTTTTACAAATAATGTTGCAAGACTCAGCTTACTGATGCTGAATCGAAGCGGAAAAACAGCTGAGGAGGTCACTTAACAGTCACATTTCTGAGCATCAGCACAGGACAGAAATAACTTTAATGTATCTAAACAAAGGCTCACAATCTGAAATTCATACATACCTTGAGGAGGGCCTAAACCACCTGCTACAGGAAACATGAAGCTGGGGATAGAAAAAAAAGGTATGTAAGAGTCTGTAATTTGAATGCAACTTCTCTACAGAAACAAATGAAAAAGCTACCTCGACTTGCATGCCAGCATCACCACCAACCTGCCCCACCTTGTGCTCAGCACATTCATCTGCTGCTGCAGGTTTCACAGAGCAGAACATCCCTACGTTACGGGAAAAGCCATCTCTCCCAGGGATCCTCAGCACGGATGCTCCAAAGGAGAGCTGCACTGGCACTACTGTCACAGGCAGCAAAATGAAGAAGTCTCTCATCTGCTCTAATACTACTAAAACGCTTTCGACTCCTCTACCTCACCCACCTAAGGGTTTTCAGCACCTTTATAAACGTGGGCTAGGCCTCCAAGAACTGCAGAATGAATAAGCACCTGCTGGAGCAATCTGCTTCCGCAGGATCCGTAACTGCACCAGCAAACAGCTCTCAGCTGCTTGGTAACAGTTTTTCTGCGGACAAATAAACTATCCAACCAGCTATCAACGAGCATCACAAAGTGATGTCTTTTATATTTTGTCAATTACATCTAATTATATGAAAAAAAAAGCAGAAAGTGGAAAAAAATCATGCAAGTATCAAAGGCTAAGCACACCTGGAGGAAGAACTGTTAAAAATTTAACTGAAACTCTAATGGCAACTACCAGCCCTCACTTGGAAATGAAAGCATTGCTGTGCTGCCAAGCAGGAAAAAAGACCTCGTTTCGAAGTCTCATTTGCAAGCAACACTTAAAAACATACGTCAGCAGCAATTTACCAGATGAGAACTTCATTCACTGACTCAGCCAACTATTACATCAAAATACTATGCAAAGAAACATATTTATAGATACTCAATATTCCTCAGCGCAAGGGTGGGTGTAAAAGAAGCCGTCAAAATGGCAAAGGAGAAAATGCTACCAAAACTGACCGCAGGCAGTTCCTAAAACCTTCAGTAAAACCAGAAAGACATCCCCGTCTATAAATATGAAAGAGTGGTGCAATAAATGTCCCAAGATGGAACAAGGAATTCAGCTTGCGAATAAATACATAATTTAATTGTTACTACCTCCAATACAGACAGCAGGTTACATGGTCACCACAACAACCTACATTATTCTTCTTTTCATCCCTTCAACGTGGAATCTTTTTAATACCTTCTGCCCTGGATAACCACCAGGAAACACCCCCATTTCTCCCTCCATATCTCGCACAGACTGCTGTGACCCAGCAGCTCGTTCTTACCATTCTTTATCACCACAATTTTTAGTTTCTGTATTTGAAACGCTATCCAACCTCAGAACACGTGCTGGGACTCTCCAGATGGGATTCGGTTCAAACAGTCTGAACTGTGACCAAAACACGTTCAGCTGATGGGGGTTCAATTTGGCCATTTCAACCTACTTATTAGCATCCAAGCATCAGCATCACAAAGACAAACAACTGGCTTTAAAGATCCTAGACGGGGCCATGCTCCCCCACCTTGGTCAGTAAGGTCCAAGGGCTGGAGTCCAGCCACTTGACTGGATGTTGCCCGCATAGGATTTCACCTATGGAAACCGTCCTGGCACCCACCAGCAAAGAGTGCCACTGCCACCAGGGTAACGAAGCCTCTTAACGGGTGTAATTTCAGATGCAGAGAGGTTTTGACATAAGTCAGACCTACAAGTACAACAATTTTAGGCATCAAAAAAACCCACACCATTACTTGTTTCTTCAAAACATTAACAGTTAAATTTTAAAAGCTCACAGATAACTCAAGGTATTCTCAGTTTCGTGTTTTCCCTTCTCCATGGGGAATCCGGTCACAGAAACAAGAATCCTTCCAAGTCAGCAAACGTCATGTCACCTAAACAAGCACTGCAAGGTACCATTGCTTGTTGCAAGCAAATAAAGGCCAGCCTATTAAATATTTATCCCTTTCTACAGAAGTCCTGATTTATTTATAAGTCTCTGATGAAAGAAAGAAAAAAGAAAAGCAACAAGAGAAAGCTGCAGCTAATTAGAGGAGTCTGAAAGAAGAGCTCGTTAAACAAAGGCAGCAAAGGAAGCTGCTCTGCCACAGCACCCTGCACACACAGCTGGGATCCACCAGACCTCGCGCCAAGACGCAGCGACGCGTTTGCCCACGTTGGCTGCAAACACTCACCAAAACCCCCACGCGCTGCTTTACTCAAACGACACGCGTTATTTCTGGACGCTTTTCATCCACACATCACGTTCAAGCAGCTGATTCTCATCACGGAAAAAGAAAGTTGTCACAGCAAGTTCTTAGGCAAAACCGAAGCAGCACGGAAAGTTACAGAACTTGAATTACTATATAGATATCGATAGGATCAATAACTGAAGCAACTCTCATTTAAAGGACAATTTTTAATTCCAGGAGTCTCAAAGTAATACTAACAAGACAATTACAGAATAAATGGACACCTTAAAAAGGGATGAAACAGTTTCTTTTCTGCATTCATATTTCACTGCAGAAGTGACAAGCTAGGTATACCATTTTCCCATCAACAACTGCATTTTTCAGTCTCCTAATTCCCAGTGAAAACAATTTTATCAATACAACAGAGACTAAACCACAGATTTTTTCAATGGCAAATTGCTACCCAGAAACCCACAATAATGAAAGTGAAACAAAGCAAAAGAACACAGAGAAAGTTTTTCCTCTATTACCGATCTTCAAACTAGAAAAAAAATAAAATAAAATAATGAGGAACAAGGATTTAAAAAGCCTCTTGTTTTTCAAAATCTAGAGTTTTCTGACTGCCTTTGTCACTCCTTCCAAGCCCACTGCCAGCTAAAGCAGAGAGCGCAGCTCTGCACAAGGAGGGACGGTCCGTCCAGCCCCTCGCAAGGATTTTCCCACATCGGTCAATGTGGTCCCCGCGTCCCAGCCGAGGCCGGAGCGGAGCCGACGCCAACACAGACAAAACCGCTCAGTTTGGGGCTCCAAGAAGACACAGGGAATTTATATCCCCTTTGTCAAGGAGCAGCTCACCTAACTGTGTCCCTCTGCAGAAGCAAGGCAATAAATAAATCACACGTAAGACTCCAGGTTAAATATATATGTGTATATATATATATATCATATACATATGTGTATATACACACAAACACATATATATATGCACACATATATACATGCACTACTAGATCTTCCGTTTCAAAGGCAGCAGCACACAAAGCCTTTTCTCCTTTCAGAACCACGGGGACTGGGGAACATGCCTCGTTTCCCAACGTTTAGTCTCCCTTTGAGCCCAAATTTCTGAGGGGCGGCTGTGGAGCCGGGTCACAACCGGGAAACACCCCCTAAGCCTCCCAAAAGGCTTAGGGAGGGAAGGGGGGAATGAAGAGGGAAGGCACAAAGGGAGCAAACCG
>NW_010586089.1:106416-120049 GCF_000705375.1 Tinamus guttatus
GGAGGAGATCAGAAAATTCCTCTTGAAAACTTTGTCCCATTGTTTCCCTAACAGAAAAATCATGTTGAAAAAGAGCTGCTGCTATAATCCATCCTCAAAGATGGGATACAATCCTTCTTTATAAGGGCATATGAACAACCTTCACTCTTGAAAAGGCTAATATGTAAGACAGACCTTACTACATGTGACCACTGTGCTTATTAATTTAAAACCAAGCTATCATTGCAAGAAAGCCTGTTAGCAACGCATTAAGTCTGTAATAAAAGACAGAGGGCAATGAATTGCTGAGAGGTAAAACAGAAAGAATATATGGTAACTATTTCTTCTGTTAAAGATGTAACAGTAGGTTGGACCTCCTTTAGTCCCTGGCTGAGGAAGTGTTAAATATTTATTAATCTTCTTCCACATAACACAGAAGCAACCAAGGAACAGGCAGTTACATAAAGTAACACATAAGAAGAAGAAAATTGAAAATAAACTTGGATTATAATCTTGAACTGAGGATTTGAAAACATAAAATCAAGCAGAATAGTCAAACTAAAGCCCAGACACGATATGAGATACTCAGAATAGTGTCCTACATCAGTAGATACATAGGCTGAAGAGTGCTTAGAAACAAGCATCCAGCTCACACACTTTGAACCACATTTCTTCCCCACCACAGGCATTTGGCTTTTCTGATACTGAGTAGATGGCACTAGAATAGTATGACTGACAGAGCAGGTCTGCTTACGCACATGTTGACGATCAGGGTGTCTGTAAGGTTGCCCAGGGACCAAGCTGCTTTGGCACGGACGTTTGGAGATTTGTCTTGCAGGGAATTCAGGATGGCATTTGCTGTGTCTGCCACAAACATCACATCCTATGGAGCAAAAACTGCTGCAAAGTTAGAAAAACCTTTCGAAACCCAGGTGATTTCTTCAGCAACATGCATGTCAGCCTTTCTAGCAAAAATAAAATCTGCACAGAGACCAGCTCTATTAACACATCCTTCTATTTTAGGCAACAACTTTTAATGTGTTTCCAGTGTTCTCAATGCAGCTTTGTTTGATCTTTAATTAACAGTCTAAGCCTTCATGGTGGCCAAGTTCACCACTCTCTTGGGTAGCTGCTGCTGAAAGAGTTCAATGTATAATTTAATTTCGGTGATACTTTAGTTGCTTTGGATTTTAACATAATTACCTGGACTGCCAATCTCATACTCATCAAATCCCATTGTTAAGAAAGTTAATTGCTTCTCCAAAAATCCCTGTTGACCTGTCAGTCTAGTCTTCACTTCTACAGTATGTTGTATTTCATGTTCATTCACTTGCCTATGAAAAAGGGATCTTCTTTGAAAATATTTTGCAATAAAAATCTCAACTTCAGCTACTGTAAAACTTTACTGCAATAACCTCTCATTTAAGACCACACTGCAAAAACAATGCCTTCTATCTCAAACAAGCAAAGATCAAATTACACAGTAAGCAAAAAAACATTTTTCCACAGATAAGCTTGACTTCTTATTTTAAATAGAACTAAAGCCTTCCCATCAAAAACTTAACATCTACAGAATGGTGTACGGCTTTCCCTTTTTTTCCAACTCCACTTCATCTCTTGCAGATCCTTTATGCCAACCTTGCTTTCCCTTTCTGTTCCTGAGAGCTGGGGAAGATCCTAATCTTTCTCTTTCTCCCTCTTACATGATACGTTGGGCTGTGCTGTGCTTCATCTCACATAGCAGAACTGCACTGGTTCTGCTCGACATACATGGCCAGAGCAGGGCTGGAGACAGCAAAGAAAACTTTACACACCAAAAGCAAAAAGGAAGGTCACTGCAGAGCAGAACTCATGTCCCACATCTTATGGTTCAGCAAATCCATTGTAAAATGGCACAGAAGGAGAAAAGTGGGCCAGCTCTGACCTGCCGAAGGCAAGAGAAGAGGATGTAGACTCCAAGGGCACGTGCGGCAGCAGCTTTCACCAGGGGGTTCTCGCTGTGGTTCAGGCCGAGCAGCAGGGTGATGCACAGCACCTGCTGGTCACTCTGCAATGACAAGCACGCAGGGCAAGAGAGAGCAGCTGAAAACCTCTGTCTCAGAGGAAATCCCCTGACAAACTGCCTGAAAGACCCTACTGCGTGGAATTTGTAGAAGCTACCATTCAAATCACAATCGTCTCTTAAAGTAAAGAGACTGGCATTTCAGGATGCTAAACAGGAGAGAAAAGTGATCTTGTTGCTCTCTTAACGTTTTGATTTTCTTCATGATCTTACCCATCATCCCAATGCAAAAGATAAATGGCTCTTCTGTAACAAAAGAGTGAACCAGCTATTTTTTCCTGTCCTACCTCACTAGGTACCTCACAGACCTACATGAAAACTGTTGAACTGTGACTGAGTCTCTCTTCCCTTTTCATAAATGAGGACAACAAGGCAGATTAAGTTCACGTTGGCCAGTTTGCCAGTTTACTAATCCGCAACAAAAATGAACTGTGCCGCATCAGAACAAGGGTCAGAGTGGGCACTGACTTGACCCTGGCATGGTCATAAGCTGAAGAGGGTGCATGGGATCAAAGTACAGAGGGATGAAGTACATTCTGTGCTTGGAGAAGCCAGACGGAGAATTCCAGAGATACTGCTGTACTAGCAATTCTTGGGCAAATGAGTTCTGGCAGAATGCTCCCCATCAAGAAGGGCACAGTGACATAAAAGGAGCTGCACAATGCAGCGGTGACACACTGCCAAGGCTTTAATGTTTGAAAGCATATTTCATGTTGCAAAAGGAGAGTAAGGCCAACATATTTGTTTGCTTCTGCCAGGACAAACACTGAAGTTTAATGCTTTAGAGGCCAGACAAAAGGAAAAAAACATGCATGTAAACTGGTGAACAACATCAGTCCACTACCTTTAGCCTAGTTGCCACCTCCAGCACTTAACCTGCAAAATAGCAACCCACCACCAGGTAAAGAAATTCTTGCCTTCCATCTCCAATGCACCATAGCTAAGGCTGAGTAGTCGTGGCAGGGCCAGACAGCTTCTGTGTTTCACTCAACGTTACATTTCCCAGTCTTCATAATACTTTTTACATTCTGAACAAGCTGAGACTATCGCAAGGCTTCCCTCACCCCCGTGCTACATAAATTTTAAAAGGCTCTACATTACTATAATCTGGTGAACAAAAGAACAAAATCTCAATAGGCAAAAAACGCCATAGAGGTGCCCCCTGTTACCTGCAGACTGCTGAAAGCTTCTGGTAAGATAGAGGAAAGAGCATCGCAGGCACTTGTCTGAAGAGTTGCGTGTTGTGAATTCTGAAGGGCACCAGGTAAAGGTCCATTTAACATCATTGTCCAGAAAGCAACAACCTACAGAGAAAAAAACGAGTTTATCTACTTGAATGCAACAACTATCTGTCACTGCTGAAACATGAAAATATTACCAACATGCCTACTAAAATAGATCGTCTTTTTTTACAATCTTTAAAAGAGACTTATAGCAGGTGGAATAATCAAGCAAAGTGATTATTGCAACTGTTGTAACCCTAAAATAACTACACGACATCCGGCTGTATAAATTATTTTTCAGCCCTTTTAGGACAGCTATAAAGTACTTGCTCATCGAGTTCAACGAAGCACAAAGCTCTCTGACATTTCCACACAACTATTTCCACTGTGATAACTAGTAATGTAAGAAAGTGATGAAAGTGATGACAGACTGCAGAGGAGCCCACACTCATTTAAAACAATAGCTGCCAACCTTGCCAGCTCACTTTAGCAATATTATGGAAAAAAACACTTGAGAGGGAGGAAGGCAAGTCTGCCCTATGGTTTCATGCAGGAAGTCTGCAAGAAATGACACAAACCAGGCCCTACTCTGGCGCAGAGGACTGCCTTTCTGCAAGTACTTTATCTGTATCCACGCCAGTAACTTTATGGGGAATTCAAGAAACAAAACTAGTGCATGAAGTTCAGGAAACAAAGTGAAGTGCAATCTCGGATGAAGTACATGCACTTACCACACTGACTGGCACTCTCTGATCAGGGGCAACAGCTGCATCAGGCTTGTACTGCTGTACTACACCCGTGCCCAGCTCCTCCAGAAGCTGCAAGGACATGAAAAGCAACTTGGATGATTCCAGTACATGAAACTATGACAATTTTTACCTAGAACTATACTTACTTACCTAGGGAACAAAAATAAAAGATTCAGAATTATTTTTGACTCTATTCTGTCCCTGTCAGAGAAGAGGGCTGGGGCAGATAGGGCAGCATAACAAACTGCCAGGCAGAGGGAATCAGTTTGGCCTTTCCTTTGGGTGAGAGACCAGAGATTCTGCACCAGCTGACATTAAACTGGGGAAAGGCCAGTACTGAAGTCCTTGTGCTTCCCAAGCCTCCTGGTGACTTAGCAGAGCAACAAATCTCCATTACTTGCAGAGCACACCAATAGGTAAAACCAAAGTGATAAAACGATACTGCTGTTCCCTCATGTTCGTACCTTGGCTCCATGAAGCTGAATAGATGGATCCATTTCTTCCATGCATTTGCAAGCCACTTCTCCAAGTTCTAGCAAATAGCTCTGAGCCATAGAAAAATAGCCCTTTACAAGGAGAGCCAACACCTAAACACAAATAAAAGAAACTCCACTCAGTATTTTTCCTTCTATTAAACCAAGCCACCCCAAACTCACAGACCTTGTTAAGAGGCTAATCAGCACAGTGAACAAAAAGCAAACTCAGGTGTAACAGACAGACAGTGTAGCACAGCGTTGAGAATACTAGAGCTAACTAAAAACCTGCAGTAGAAGCATTATCAGGTAGCGACATGATGAATTATTTACAGCAAGTTACTGTCCCCTGTAGCTACAAAAAAAACCTAAGCAAGAGTGGCTGGAAGAGCAATATATTCTATATCTCTTGTAATCCTGCTATCACGTTCCAAGAGCTGTATTTGACAGCCATCATTCCAGGAAAAGGGTGAGACTTTAAGGGATGTATACTAGGCATATTATGGGGCTACACAAAGAATAAAAAGGCCAAGTTTCAGCATCCACAGGCACTTCTTGAGCCATACCCCATACTTTGTTTGTGCATAGGTTCTTTGATTGCAAGGTTTCCTCACTTTTCTCTGAGGAAAAGTTTAATTTATATTCTGTATTGAGGAGTTTACATAGGGAAGACTCCCAGCATTCACCAGACACCAGCACACAACCAGGAAATATGTAGAAATAATAAAGGTAACAAAATTGCAGGCAGGTGAACTTGCTGCTCCAGGTTAAATGGATGGTTTTCCTGTGGAAACAGGCATGCAATCAAAACGTTACTGCTCTTTCAGTCACAACATATCAGATACGCTTCACTAGCAAATGCATTAGCCTAAATCTCACTGAAAAACCCAGGAGAACATGCGATTCATGACTGAGGCTCAGCTGACAGGAGGTCATTTGGTCTGGTACCAAGTTGTTCATTTTACAAACCAGTTGTCCCTCCCCACCTGTAAGGATTCCAGTCGAACGGGAGATGGTTCATAAACGCTCCCAGACGGAAAGTTAGCATCGCTGTCGGAACAGGGATCCTCTCGGCGCAGGACGATGATGGAAATGCAGAGGCGGATAAGCCAGCATGGCTCTGGAGGCATATTCCCTGCATTATCCAGAGGCTCCCCTTCCGAAGGGAGGGTTTTCCTCCACTGCTCTGAAGAATTAAAACGATGAGGGGTTCCAGTCCCACTATTATTTAGTCCTGAAGAACTTGGCTGTTGCAAAAGTAGCTGTACTTCTGGTAGAGGTGCTTGTATGGAAACTATGGCTCCTAATAACGTGAGGCTAGAAACTCTGACATTAACATCTGCAATAGCAGTGAAGAGGGAAGAGAAAAACAGTCTATTAGCATCTCACTAATCAGCACTCTTCTTCAGTTTTCAAACAGGAAAGATCTTAACACAATTTGACAGTGATAGACCCATTTATGTATTTACCAAGCACAAGAAAAGAAACCCACAAGTATTGCACAACAGCCAATGTCAAATTAGGGTATAACATCTACACCAGTATCCAGACAAACAGAATGCAAACCTTTATGACAAATGTATGGCTTTATCTGGTTCCAAACTCTTGTCAGCAGACCAGGCTTTAAACGGTTGTATGGTGCATTTGAAACCAAATTTGCAAGGCACTGAAACACACAAAAGAACATACATGGAAAGGTGTTTACAATGTCAGCTTGGCCTCTAACAGATTTGTTTTCACATCTGCAACTCGGGTCATTTAGACAGCAAATTATCTGAGGGCACCTGAAAACAAGTGACCCAGCTACCTGCTTTTAGAAAACTGGTTACAAGCTTGTCTTCTAGAAAAAAAGTATTCTACTGCTGTGACCCAGTAAAAACACCAAGCAGGGTAACGTGGTAATTACCTTGATTATTTGTGTCAGAGTTTGAGAGGAGGATTCTGCTACCAGGGCTAGCAGCAGGCAACGGTGCAATTCTCGGATGCTAGAGGCAATAGTTACAGAGAATGGAGTAAAAGCCCTCTTGTGATCATTAGCATCCTCAGCAACAGAGAGAAACTGCTTAGAACCTTCCAGTATGGCCGAGAGAACTTGAAGGGAACAGGCACGTGTCTGAAATGATTAAGGAGAAAAAAAAAGTTATTACAAATAAGAGAAAATCCTCAACTTCTCTTTTACATACTTGCTTCAGTTTAACCTGAGGCCATTACGCCACACCTTTCTTTCCTTAGAAAAATACTTCCTGAGTAAGGACTGGAGAATTTCCTCACATCGTTTTTCATCAAAGCTGAGTTCCAAGACAACTCTTTACAACACAAGAGATCTCACCATTGCTTCTCCCAAACCAGTTTAGTTACAGCACTCCAGATAAACTAAATTTTTAGCAAAACTTCATTGGAATGACTTGACATTTTGCCCTTTTCCAAGTTGTCCTCTTTTATTAGCCAGGAAAGAATTTCTGAGAATCCAATGTTTTGGCTATGCTTTCTCGAATTCTCATCTCAACTATGTGATGCAAACCATATTTTTGCTATGCAGGACAACTTTGGAACCCTTTTTATTAGTACCGACTGACATTTCTGTTCTCCTCCTCAGTAATTCTAACACAGATAAAATGTTAAAGAAGAAATCACTACTTCCATTAGCCTTTGGGAATTGGGTTTTAAGGGAGAAGGTGAAATTTTCAATTTAATTACCTTATTTGCTTCTAGTGCATAACAATTGACTGCATGTTCATCCTGGCGACGCTGGCTGAAACATATTTCTATAGCATTTGAACTTTCTTTGCTAAAGCTCCTTCATTTCTTAATTTGCCGGAAATCATAATCTGAACAACCATGTGATAACATGAAAAATTTCCTCTTCTGTCCCTCTTAACATCTCCTTTGAGGTGATGGAGGAGTTTAAAATCTATGAGTCTCCAACAATCATTTCTCGTAACTTTAGATAGCATATAGCCAATCCTTTGTTTCCTTAAACAATATATAGTCTTTCATTTTTTGTGGTACAGTAACAAAGGCAACACAAATTCAGGAGCCAAAGTACTATGCTTACTGAAGGTCAGAGAATCAAATCTTAAAGATTAATACTTGAGAAATACATTTTCAGTTCTACAGAAATACCTCACCTTTGGAGAGGGGTCCTTTAATGCAATAGTCATCAAAGACACCGACTGGGGGCTGCCAATACCAGGCCCATCAGGAACAAATGCTGACCAGTAGCCATAAAGAATTCTTTTTTCTATTGACTTTATAGCTGAGAGGAAACAGGTTAGAGCCCCCTGACGAACTTTGGCTTGATAAGATCTTAAAAACAAAAATAAAAAGACTAATGAAATAGCATCAGAGGAAAGTAATGGACTTAGCCTCCTTCATTTATGTTAATAGCTAGCTGAAAGAAGCATACAGAAGCATAAGGAGTTCTACACATATGTAAAACTGGTGCCAGATCTATAAAAACAAAAGTATCATTGGACGTGATAAGTTTAAGTTGAAATTGTTAGCAACAAAAATATTGTTTGCTATCATGCTTTATGTTTACATAAACATTTACCTCGTTTTGCTTTGAATTCCACCTTCAGCATCAGAATATTCCGACTCACTGCTGCTGATTCTTTTCCAATTATTGTAATGTGAAGATAAATGATCCTTTTCAGCGGGCCTGTGTGCAACATCTAATGTATGACTCCGAGGATTGGAACATGGACTCTTCTGCACATCCCCCACATGTAATTTCAGCATGTCTGTTTCATTCCCTGTAGCAGCCAAATCTTCTTTTGTGTCTTCCCCAGACTCTTCCTTCTTTTGTTTCCCTTTGGACTTTTTCCTCCGGTTCTATTTTAAGAAGAAAAATAAATTTTTAAAATCTTTTGGAATAAAACCTAGAAAGATGCTTAAGCATTTTACAGTTGTAAGTTTCTTTACTAAGGAGAAAAGGTGTCATCTGAAAATAAAATTGTTAATGCAGAAAAAAAAAGGTGAGTGTAATACAATAAATCATGCCTTTGATGAAGCTCATCAAGTCACAGTTTCATACATTCTAGTTGCTGAGTCATTTTTAAATAAGATTTAGTTTACCAAAGAATTATCACAGCTATTTATCATCCTCTATGCAACAACATTGCACATACAATATCCTGTGCAATAATACACACATAGACAGTCACGTGCCATTAGCATATGACAGCCTGCAAACTCTGCTTGTTAATAATAATGCTAACTTTAGCTCTAGTCTTTGTTCTTCAGTAAATCATAAAATTTCAAACAATTTTTTTCTTTAAAATCTTCACCTAAAACAGAGAGGAACAGCAAATGTTCTTGTAGTTCTTCTGGATTTACAGTATGTATTTAGCATCCAGAAAGCAAAAAGTAAATAGCATGACTGTGCAACTTTACTTTTGTCTAATGTTTTTCAGATAATCTGTAATCCAAAATGCTTTAACAAGGTTAAATAATAACCTGTAGAGGGATTAAGCAGAGCAGATCAGGGAGGAGGAAAAAAAAATGCAGTCTCTAGATGAACTTGACTTCCCTATGAAAGAAGTCAAATAACTGGGCAAGTGTTAGGGGAGAAAGAATGCAATTTATAAAATGAAAAGCTCTGACTAGTCTGCTAGCAGTCCCACGTCTGCAGGCCAAGAATTCTTGGCTACAGATGAATAACTGATGCACACAGAGCAAGGAAAAACAATCTTTGCAGAGCCATTTGTTTTAGTCATCCAAGTTTACACAGCAATTTTATTCCATGTAGAGATTTATAATCAATATCTTTAAAGTAAAGACCTGAAATGTATCACGTGCTCAGAACACAAAGACACTAGTATCGTGTCAGGTAGCACACTAGCACAACAAATACACATACGCACACCATCTGCATGCAATAAAAGCAACATATTTTCAGGTTACCCCTGTTTGCTTAAAGGCAGCCAACTCGGATTGCTCCTGTTTGACAGGCGACCTTTTATCGTACTGAGGCAACGGAGCTGGGTACAAGGCGGGAGGCATTTCTATGCTCAGTCCTGGCAGTCCATGGAACATACATTTCTAGAACAGCAACAAAACAATGTTAGCATCCCTCTTGGTGTACGTTTGGTCAGGTGTTTATCAGTTTTCAGTACGGCTTGTGATGCTTACGGGTTTTTGTGCGGCCTCTCCCCAGGCTATGTAACATCTATGTAACAGCTTTGCAAAATCTTAAATTCAACCACCTCTCCCTGCCTCTTTCTGAAAATGGATTTGAATATTCACCTTTAACACCGCAAGAAGGGATCCAAGTTGGTCAGTTTGCATTAGCTTCATCTTCCCACCATTTAGAAGTGACTGGATACCTTTCAGTGCATTTTGCAGCAACTGAGAACAAAAACACAGAATTACTTATTTTCCCTTTCCAGAACACCGAAGGTTTGCATCTTTAGGTGACCACCTAAGCAGTTCTGGTTTTGCTTAACATAAATACTGAGACAGTCACTTAGGCTATCTGGTTGAAAAACAAGAAAAGGTTTGGATATTTGAGCAGAGTCCCAGTTAACAATATTCCAAGTTGTAAGTATAGTACATCTTCTATAGTACATACACTTCTGCCAAAGAGGAAATATTTGATTATAGTACAGTTAGCTTTTGAATTCCAAATTGCACAGTGACTTGAATGCTTTATTAGCAGTTCTATGAGCAGCACAGAACTAATTGGAGCATTCTGGACCATTAAACACCCACTTACCATGCAAAACGTGATATCATCCATGTCAGGGGTTTTCAAAGACTGCAGAATACTTAGGAAAGTTTGAAAACAGACACTTCTGTAGGCCTCATCCAAATATGGCTGGCCAGGTACACTAAAACAAAAGCAGGAGGAGACAAATTATATTTTTTTCAGTCCATCACACAGCTTTATAAAATTACACTAACTCAAATCCAAGCACTCCTCCAGAGAGGAGAGCACACACTCAGAAGCAAGGATGGTTTTTAGATAGGGATAAACTCGATCGCTGTAAAGAACAAAAGAAAACATTCTGCACCCAGAGCCAGGACAATCATAGCATGCCGTAATCTACTCTACTTCTGCTGCCACCTTCTCAATTACAATAAATCTCCACACTTAGCTCAGCAAGCTGTCATGTCTATAAGAGATGATGTTTTTCAGCCCACACTTCCCATACAGCCAACCTCTAAATGACAGGATCTGAAAATCTTCTAAAAAATATTCTTGCAGTAAAATATTAATGTAGTAAGAGTCATATTACATTCCTACATATGAAACAAAAGCCCTAAGAACTGAAACACAGAACTCACTGAACACGCTTCTGTAACTCAGTGGTTAATGACTTAGAGCCTGGCACCCAACAGGCATTTTGTGTGCACATGGCATCTCATTTACAGTAGAGGCATAGTTATTCCTTTGGGAAAGAACTAAGAAAACAGCTAAAGATGCTACCAAATTACCAAAAGACGCTATCAAATTTGCATTATGCAGTTAAACTGCATAATGCAAAACGCAGCATTTTAAAAGGATCCTGAATGACTTTCGCCCCTTCCCTAGTTTCTGTGAAGTCTGGCCAGTTTTAATGAAACATTTTAATATCCTCTTGTCTAACTGCATGAGGGCAATTGCATCACTATAATCCTTGCTACCTTAAGTACCCATTTTTTATGAGCTGGCCATTGTTGCAATGGCCTTATATTAATTAAACGAATTTCTCTGTAATGGATTCCTAAGCATCTGGTGCCATCACGTTTAATTATCTCAAGCCATCAGTGCACGTTTGATAATACACACAAGACAACTCTAATACCGCAAGTGATTTCCATGAAATTAGAATCACAGAATAGTCGAGGTTGGAAGGGACCTCTGGGACAATAGCTTGGAGCACTAAAATTTCAGATTTCACATGTACAGCTTTTTTTTACACATGTACAGATTTCACATACAGCTTACAGGTCCTGCATTCACAGTGTTTGGCATAAACTGAGGAGGGTAGCTGGCCACCCTGTGGAATGGCATCTCCTGAGGCATCCGTCCATCCATGCATCCATCCATCCACGCCCTGCAGGATGGTTACCCACCTGAGGCACAGGTTTGCCATGCTGCGCACCGCTGCCCTCCTGAGCTCCACGTCGGGCTGAGCACAGTCACTGTACTGGAGCAGAAGTCCAGCCTTGCCCAGCAAGTCTGGGAGGTACTGAAACAAACCATCAAAAGCCATTACAGGTCAGCACTCCCCCTTCAGCCTGCTGATCCTTCCTCACACCTGTGCTAAACAGAAAATATCTGACAGCTGTGAATTCACATGTCATATAGAGATTATGTGACTAATGTGACAATATTCACTTGCAAATTTTTCTTATTTGGTATCAAAGAATCATCTGTCATGACTATACTTGAGACTGAGTCATAACTTATGCTTTCTCCTCAGCCACACAGCTACACCAGTAGCAACAACTGCATCCAGCTGCTGCAGTTATACACCCCCATCACCACCTCGTGCTTCAGCCAAACCACAGAAAACTTCTCTGCAGGCTGCCCAGGCTTGGGGATTGCTCGGGGATTCCACCCAACACAAGTGATCATTTAGCAGCAACAAGGGGCTTCCTCCATCCTTCGGGACTGAAACCTGACAACCTCCTCTCTGAAACAGCCTTGAGTCCACCGCACACTAAAGACTTTATTTGGTTACAGGACAAATTTCAAGATTCTGGAGAACCAGACACTGCAGACTCTTGAGCAATGTGCAGACTACAAAGCCCTGCTTTCTTCCTGGTACAGACACACAGATACACCAGGCTGCTTAGTACCCAGACCCAACGTGCCCTTCCCCTAGCACAGCTCCTCGGTTCACAGCAGGCACTAGGTGGTCCCTACAACTGCACCTTGCTGGTATAGACATATTTGGCATGGCAATAATGTCCATTATACAGTGGTTATTATAATACATGCCTAACTCACCTGAAATTTAACTTTTTTCCCAAATGCCAGGCACCACTTAAAGAGGATCTAATCTTTAGATAAAGAGATGGTGGTTCAGGAATGTGATACACTTTCTACTCTGTCTTTTAGAAGAAAAGGAAATACAGAGAGCAATGGCTGCAAGTTTTACTGATTACTTTCTCTTGTTCATAAACCCACCTTCTGACATTTAGGTCCATTATTGTAAACAAGAGCTGCTAAGGCTTGCAGAATTTCAACATGCGTCCAAGAGCTGCATTGCTTAAGAGCAGAGATGGAGTAGGAGAGAAGAAAATTCAAATTCTGCTCGTCAACTATCACCTGTGACGAGAAAAAAAGGAGTGTGGTCAAGAAAAGAGCATCATCACATACTGCTGAAGTCAATATATCTGCCTCTTAGTGGTTACAGACTCAGGTGACCTCACTGTTAAATTACACATCATCATAGAACCAGCCCACATTTAAGAAATTGATAAATCACCAGAAGCATCTTCTAACCAAGAGCATTTCTCCTGGTGCTTCATTCCTGATCGGAAGCTGTTGCTATATGAGAAACCCCTCGACCACGCTGCAGTCACAGATCAGAACATATGATGCTAAATGCTAAAGCAGAAACTGGGGTGACTCCCCACGCAGGGCTGCTCCATGGCCTCACGAGACAGGGAGCAGTGGGGAAAGGAGGAGCACAGCCAAACCTTCCATACCTGAAACCTGTTAAGGAGGTGATGGATAAGCTGAGAGACTTTGCTGACGAGATGTTCCTGATCAAAACTAACCAGCTGGCAGGCCTGGACGAGCAAAGCGCAAACATCCTGGAAAACAAAGTCCCGAGCTATTACTTAGAGATAACGAAGCTAAATGGAAACCATGTCACCAGGCAGGAATCTGACCACGCATCCCGACCCCAGCGCAGGTAACACGGGCATCCATACAGATCGGTAACGTATGGAAAGGAATGAAGCTGCAGGGCATGGGCTTCCCCTCGCACATCCACACACGTCCATCCAGCAACAAGCAGGCGATGACACGCGTTCAAACTGCAGCAGTGCCGCTCAAGGAGCACGACGGAAATACCAGGAGAAGGGGGAAGAACGGGGGGAAAAAAGGGAGGAAATGAAAAAGAAGGGGGGGACAGGGAAGAGAGAAAGGGGGTGTAGGGGGGGAAGCAGGCCCGACAGCACCGGGTGCGCTGCAACAGCGGAGCTGCG
>NW_010586089.1:124521-134725 GCF_000705375.1 Tinamus guttatus
ACGGAGGGGCCGCGCTCCGGCGCCGCTCGGACACACGGAGCGGTTCCCCGCATGGAGCGGCCGCGCTCCGGCGCCGCTCGGACACACGGAGTGGTTCCCCGCACGGAGGGGCCGGGCTCCAGCACCGTTCGGACGTACGGAGCGGTTCCCCGCACGGAGCCTCCGCTCACTGCCCTGGCTCTCTCGGGGGTGACCGTGCTCCAGACGCTGTGCTCGGGCGGTGCAGAACGCCTTCCCCACGGCTCTGCGCTCGCTCCCCGGCGGATTTGTGGAGCCTGGCCCCGCGTGTGAGGCTTGCTGGCCGCAGCACCGGGAACAAAGGCCGGCTTTGAAGCTGAATGGGAGCGAGGGACCACGGTAGCAAATTCCTTGGATATTTTTACAGGCTGTAACCAACGCGAGGTGAGAGAACGGTTCCCAGCCACCTCCTCCCACTGAAAGCGCTTCATTCACAGCCAGCGGGGAGAAGGAAAAGGCCGTGTGTGCGTTTGGATGCGAGGAGCCCCATCACACAGGGCAGCACAAAACGCGCTCACCAGGAGCCAGGGCCTTTGCTCTAAGGACAAAAAGACAGGGAGCACAAAGCCACTAAAACGAGCTCCTTCCATGGGAAAGGGAAAAATGAGTTATGTTGGGGCTTGGTAAAACCTCCCTTTAAAGTTAATCCAGGGCCAAACCCTGCTGGGCAGCAGAGCAGAGCCTGGTGTTGCACCTACCAAGGTTGGATGCAGGCAGGGGAGGGCCAGGGAGCAGAGCAGGAGCCTGGCAAGTCCCAGTCCCAGCAGGCATCAGGAAAGCGTGGAATGATCCTTCCCAGGCTGCACCCGCCATGCGACAGCCTGCATCACTTTACACAAAAAGGGAAAAGCTCGATGCTTAAAAAAAAAAACACAAGCAAAATCCACCTGGAGGCTGCCTAGGGCAAGCTGGACACAGGTCGATAAGGGCCTGATGGACGTTTTAAGACGCGGTCTAGACTGTGTTCTGCTTTTACAGCAATCCCCGTGCTCCTCCGCTCCCTAATGCACCATTTCTCTGCGCTGAGGAAACCCAGGCCCCAGCATTTCAGCACGGCAAGAGGCAGCACCGCTGCAGTGCTCTGCCCCGCAAAGGGGCTCGCGCGGAGGAGAGGCAGGAGCTCCCTGCCTGTGCTCGAGCCCAGACCCTGATGTTGACGCAGAGCCGCCTGCCCATGAACGCGGAGCCCAGGACCCCACGCAGGACGGGCTGACGAAGCCGCTGAGCTGATGAGCTGCAGTTATTTGTCCCGTTGGTAATGAGTTATTACTCAGCCTCAGCAAGACACTGCCCTAAGGGAGGAAACATCTGATCCTCTTTTTATAAACACAGTTGGCTCCTCTGCTGCTGTATCTATAAAGCGCTCTGGGAACTGTGGCTCATACATAGACATTGTTGCAATGAGTCACAGTCTGGGTAAAGGTGTCAGAAGCACCACTCAATAAATAGAACAAAACCCAGGGAAGCCTCGTGTGGGCAGCGACGGCAGCCCTGCTTCCCTCAAAGTGCACTGCCTTCCCGAGGATTTACCGGTCAGAGACTGAAAGCAGAACAAAAATGCTTTCCATGTTTCCTCTTTTCATCTCAAGCCTCCCACAAAAATGCTGCAAGAAGGAACATGTTCTTTGGGCACAGGAAGGAGCACTCAGAGGTGAATACGACTTCCTCAAGCTTGGAAAAGATTGACAATAGAAACGAGGGTGCCACACAGGTACGTTGGGGCACAGAAGGAAGAGGGAGCCCCAACATGAAGCCCTGCTGCTCCCCAGTCCACATCAGCAGTCGCCGTGTCCCTTCTCTAAGCCACAGGGGGAAATAACACCGTGGCAGTGAGCAGTGAGCAAGCAAGCAAATAAACAAACGTCACCGCCCCCCGCGTTCCCTTCTTGGTAGAGGGAACCCTACATAATGACTAATAATTACACACATGGAACAAAGCTACCAAATGCAGCCTACGTGCTCTGCAGTTTCGTATACCTTTGCTTTTGTCAGGGCACATCTGGAAGAAATATTCTGCATGAAAAATTGAATAACTTGGCCCGTAAAAGAGAAAATAATGCAACATTCCCACCGAGTCGTGAACCGCACTGTTAAGCACGGCAGATGAACACACGCAGCACTAAACACCATGGCGCATTTAAAGCCCTATTCGCAAACAGCAGAATTATCTGCTGTTATCTCGGACTTCGCTCCAATTAAACGCTTTCAGAATGCTGGTAAAACAGGACAGTAACAGTACATGGTATTTGCATTTAAATAGCACTTTTGCCTGAAGACATCTGGAAGCAATTTCTTTCTCCAGCTGTTTCGCCCGCAGATACATACCTTCCATTCAGCATGCCAGACACAGATGTTTCAAAATAGTTTCCTTCTTCCAGTGAAGCTAAGCAGGAATTCTGGGGACTGTAACCTCCTCAGCAGAGAAACAGTTAATGCTCCAAGTCCTAATGCAGAACACCTGCACGCGCTGGAAATGGGAGACAAAAGCAGAGCCCCGCAATGGAAGAAGTCAAAGCCAAAAACCATCAGGCAGCTGCTGGGCAGCGCGCTGGGAAGGGCAGAGCGCTCCGTGCAGAGCCTCCCCTGCTCGCAGCCACGCAGGGAGAACTGCTGCTTGGCTTTAGGCCGCTTGCAGCCCCCAGAGCCACGCAATACATCATTTATAAGGAGGGCTGAGGACACAAAGGGCCCGTGTCCGTTGCACGGGTTACAGGCAGGTGAGCAGGGCTCAGTTTCACTGCCCCATTGCTGAAGGTGTGAGCTCGAGGTCTTTGCCCTCAGCCTGGAGCTGGCACCGCTGTTGCAGTGATGCACGCAGGGAAGCAACGGACCCACTTGCTACTTGCCTGAGGCGGTTCCAGGGAATGCGCTCCCTCCAGGCACCGGCAGGTCCTCCGCTCACTGCTCCACGCGGATTCACACCAGCACTATAATCACTAGATACAGTTATATGTGATTAAAACGGGTGGTTGCCAACAGACACAACTAGTAGTAGAAGAGGTTTTTGTCTCAAATTTGGATTAGCAGCCTCCTGTACTCCTGCTGACATTTGTGAGCCAGTTTACATCTTCTGCTTTCACCAAAAGCACCATGCACCAGGAGGGCTTAACTACTCCAGATACAGAGGCTGCAATGTTTTCCCGGGAGCAGCAGCATGAAATCAGCCTTAGCCATGCCAGGAATGCAGTGCCTCAGCACAGCCTGGCTGTATCCTAATCCATGCGACTACGCTTACAAGCATGAGGTTTGCTGGGACTATTTGGAGAGAAGAGGAGGAGTGTCACTCCCAGCTCCTCCCAAAGTAGAAACCACCTCTGCTTTTCAGCAGCATAAGGTGCAAGTTAGGCTGGCTGCGTGGAGCAGCCATAGTACTACTGCTTTGGGAGTTAGCCCCATTTATAGGTGCTTGATACTGTTATGCTCTTGGCCACAGTCCCCCCTTATTTCCCCTGAGACGCTGCTGTCCTGCAGCACAGTTGTACTCTGCCATAGAGAAGAGCCCAGAGCAGCTTTCCCAAAACTTGCAGGGGCTACAAGCCCCAGTGAAGGTATTGAGAGGATGGGGGGTGGTGTGGGGCAAGCCCACCTCCCTCGGGGAGGTGCAGGGATAAACACATGGGCTCCAGGCAACTAGGAACCATTTCAGATCTCACCTTGTTTACCAGGCTCAGGGAGGATGCACCAAGGGACAATCTACTTCCCTGCAAAGCAGGAGACACCTTTGAGCACACAAAGGGGCCAGGATCTTAGCCACTGTACCAAGGAAGTTCTGAAGTCATTAGGAGGCCATTCCCAATACCTTCATATCCTGGATCCTCAGCACAAGAGCATCCCGGCATGGCTGTGGTCGGATACTCACCCTGGGACCCGTCTGTTTGAGCTGGTGTTTGAGCCAAGCTGGAGGCCAGTGCCAGCAGAGGGGACATTGCTGCGCACGTCATTTCTCCCCTGTGAACCTGCCTCCTGTGGGTCATCTTCCAGGCCAGACAACTCACAGCTCCCTTACTCTGCACAAATGTGATCTTTTGCTTTGGACAGCTAGCAATGAAGAAACTGGAGGCTGTTGAAATGTGTCAATTCACCTTTAATGTTTGAAAAAAATAAACGGTATTTGAGCCATTGCAGTTATGAAGGGAACATATCTTGCTCCACAACAGACTGAACAGGTTCACATTAGACTCATGCTTCAAAGAAAAAAGAAACAGAACATTCTCCTTTCAGCTCAAGAGTGGAGTTCTGAACAGACAAGACCACAAGGGTGCCCCGACAGTCCAAGGCACATTACCCCCAGTGCAGACATTTCCATCAACATGAAGTCATGACAACTACATTCTTTCTAGATACAACATGATTCTATCAATATTACAAAATTAGGCATACTTTGGATTTTGCACAGAGACAAGGACTTTTACTTCAGGAAGTGTCAACCTAGGTCACCATTTCTCAAGGAGTAGCTCCCTCACTGTGCCCTTCCCGCCCCGCAGTGATTAAAAGCAATGGCTTGTTACCAACAGCACCTCAGAGCTGTGAGCCACACTCACCAGCCAAATGATTGTCTATGTATTAGTCAACAAACCAATAAATAGACCTCGCTGCAAGCACCAAATATTTACTTAGCCATCACACAACTTTTGTCCTTCAGGATTTCCCCCACCCAGATAAAATAAAAAACTTCCTGCAGTTTAATCCAAGAATCAGTACATACTAAGAGAGACCAAGACATTTTCTCTGCCTCTGAAGCAGATGTCACATGAGTTTCCTTCACACAAACATCACATGTAAATTTAACTTCTTGGTACTGTGCTTTAAGAACAAAAGCAGGTATCAGAACATGGAGGACTGCCTCCAGAAATAGCTTATGAGCTACAGAAAATGAAAAAAGGAGACAGTGGCCACTTACAAGTCTTCCACATGACTAGCTTGCTTTAAGGAGAGCATCGAGTTAAGGCAGTGTTGAGACAACCGGCTACGAATACGCCAAATAAAGCTGTTGTCAGGAGTCACCAACTGGACAGCCCAGTCCCTTGGGGAGGGGCCCCAGGGCCAGCCTTGGATCTCAGCAGCAAGTCTACAGCCTTGGCCCCAGCAGGCTGCTTTCTGCTCAACCAGCAGCTCGAGGGGGCTTGAAGCTCAAGTCCTGTAGACCAGGCTGAGTCGCTTACAAGTCTAGCTCAGTGTTTCAGCAGAGCCAAAAATACAGTGGTGGGCACTGAAGAGAGATCTGAGGGTGCCAGCTGCAAGGCTGTTTATCACAGTCTGAGGTGGAGTTCAACTTCTGGGTGAAAAATCCCATTACCAAGAGCCACCCTACCAACTTTCAGGGAAGGTCTAAGTACCTGCACTGAGGCTACTGGGAGAGCCAGCTCTCTACAGTCTGCAGGGTGCGTACTGAGGCTCACACTGGCATTGCTCCTCATTTCAAGAATAACAGTCTAATAAAACTTGATAAGGAAGTCAGGGTCTTTTTGGCCTGCCCAAAGAAGTTTTCCCAGCCTCAAAGAAGGAATTACCACTGAGGGAGCTGTGGAATAGTTTTATTTCTTCCCACGTAAAGGCCATTGTTTAAGCATTTACAGGTTTTCCTAGTGCAATACAACCAAAAAAAGCAGTAACAAAAAAAAAAAATGCCGCCTTCTTCCCAGGCAACTAAACAGAAGTAGATTTTTACTGCAACATATACACATTAAATATAGTATACAGTCCATGCAGCGGCATAGCCATGTTAAGGGGAGTCGTGGCTTCAGCCATCAGTGCATTACAGTCCAAATTTCATTTGCTCCTACTTCCTATCCAGACTTGAAGAGAAGAATTGCAACCTGACCCAAGTAAAAATAGATGAAGTGCTTTGTCTCGTGTGTTACATAGCTGCCAAAGTTTCTGCCAACAATGCAGTGCCAAGTTGGGTTGTATTTCTTGTCAAATTCCTGAAGAAACAGAGAATAGAGGCGTTAAGGCCAACAAAGCCCACATGAAAATAGCTCAAGCACAGATTCTTAGCTGCTTCTGTTCATACACTAATGCTTCTCCTCCCACCTGCGGCGTCTTTAGATTCCCCATTGCAAGACCCTATTGTATTAAGGGAGGTCCTGCTCGAGACAAGCAAGGCCCCTGCACTGCACTCTGGATTGTTCGAGTGATCAGCCACAAGCAAATTGTCTCTCAAGACTCTGCACACACCAGCCCCAGGCAGAAAGAGCAGATTTAAGAGCTCTCCCTGGTAAAGTGCTATTCAAGCCATGCATGTAGGCTAGCTCAAGGGAACATTTCTCCTTTTCCATTCCAAGCCCACTCACAAAAAATAAAAACAGATTCTGGCATGTCTGCTCTAACAAGGCATTTGAACTTAAAGGTCACCTAAAAAAAAGGAAAAAGTATGGCTTCTAGTATTTAGGACTCTCCTTCATGAAGAGGAGAGTCTGCAGCAAGAACATGCAGGCAAATTCATAGGCCAGACAGCATGTGAAGACTTAAGAGGTCAGGGTGAGCAAGCTGAATGACTTTGTCTTTTTTGTCAGGGAGAAGAAAAGGGTTAAAGACCATTTTCCTTCCTAATTGATAGACATCTCCCAAGAACACCCTTCCCTCTCCTGACACAGCTAGAAGAACAGACTCAAAGATTAAAGCAAGCGTTAGTGCTCAGACAGCAGCAAGACAGTTTAAGTTCTTTGCAGTTAACCTTTGAAGTAAGGAAAAGCTTTCTTGCCAGGGCACAAAGGTGCATCATTATTGCATCCCTCCTCCCAACACACACTCTTAGGAATAAGCTAAACTTCTGGAAGTCTTTTGCTGCATTCATTCACTATATAGGCTGCCTTGCCCCAAGCACTT
The DNA here is from genome assembly GCF_000705375.1 of Tinamus guttatus. The sequence continues at coordinate 131,368 of NW_010586089.1, forward strand.
TGAGGGAAATCTTGCCTCATCAGATTAAAGTGATCTGGAAAGTTATAAGACACCTTGGAATCCTTTGCATTCAAGCTTACATTACAAGCAAGTCCCAAAAGCTGACCCAGCTGCTAGGACTGTGACCTGGATAATCACGTTTTCCTCCCCCAGAAACACTTTGCCTGACCACAACAGGGACAACTCCCCAGCTACTATAAGCATACAGAGGTCCCTTCCAATCTTAAGCATTCTATGATTCTATGACTGAAGTCAGTGGCCCCCTGTAAAGTGGCAGCTTCCAAGTCAGAACACCCTGTACTGCTTTTAAAGCAGCATCTTTGCACAGTCCTGCTGGCCACCACAGGACACCATCCTCCCCATGCCCACCCACCACTGCCAGGGCATAGCAGGACAGAGCTGCACATGCACATCTGTGTTCAGCCTGGCAAGCAGCACTCCCACTTCTGAGGGAACTGCAGCAATCCCACCCCTGCACTGCTCCTGCAAGGCTCTTTCAGCAGCAGCAGCCAGTACTTCCTAGGCTGGAGACCCAGAGGGACAGCAGTAGTGCCACTCGCTCAGAGCCTCACTGTCAGTTTTTCCCTGACCTTGCAGAAGTCACCCCATACTCTTGGGAATAGGAGTAAAGCAGCAAAGAAAGTGTATTTTGCCTCCAAGCAGGGAGGTATGGCACCTCAGACAGACTCAGACCCATGACAGGCACAAACACACACAAAGTGCTTTGGTGAGTCCCACGCAGAGCAGCCCTTTCCCCCGGTTACCTTCTTTATGTACGCTGCAATGTCCTTTTCTATGTTGTACTTCTCCATGGCCTGCGTAGCACAGTCTACAGCATCCTGCTGCATGTCCTCAGACATGTCCGCATTCTTGATCACAGCCTTTCTGTCAGACATCGTGAACCTAAGGCAGAACAGATTCCTTTAATCCCTTTCCAAGACAGAGGAGTCTTCCAGCACATCAGAGGTTGCCCTTTTTATGGTGAGCTGTGACACAAGCTGATACTACAAAGTCCCACTGCAGCCCAAGTGAGGTTACGGGGCAGCCCCTGAGGAGGATTCTCCTTGCAGCTGGAGCACTGTAGCATTGGCACAGCATGGAGCTTAGACCAGACAGCCCTGCACCACCACCTGCATTTAACACACGCAGGAAAAGCCTACTGCGTGGGAGGAGACGAGACCTGCAGAGACACAGCCCTCCTGTGCATCAAGAAGCTGGGGCCAAGTTTGTCTTGCAGGTGCACCAGCCTCAGCTGCTCAGAGCACTGCAGGTGAGAGCCCCGAACATTGTCTCCAGCCCCCAGGCTCAGGAAGCCTAACAGCAGCAGTGCTTTAACTCAGACCATGCCAGGGTGCAGTTACTGTGGCTAGTTCAGCCTAGAATGAGAGCATGTCCACATCCAGCCTGTCATTCCCTCCCTTCACCACTGGTTTGCACTGAAATCCAGACTGCAGGTGTGAAGGCAGGAAGAGGTTAACACCTTGGCTTTGCTATCCTCCCTCTGCACATGAGGGAAGAGAGGTGCTGGAAACCAGCACACCAGCACTGCATGTCCTTTAGGAAGCCAGGAGTGACCCACTGCCCACACACAAGGGCCAGGGTATCTGGGGGACTAGCTGGTGAGACCTGCACCAGGAAGGACCACAGCCCATCACTTTGGCAGAACTTCCTGGAGTTCAGCAACACTGGAAATAAGCCTCTTTGCTGCCAAGAGAGCCTCCAGTTAAGCTTGCGGGGGAACCATTAAGTTTACTAGCCTCTTCCACAGTGCTGCAAGTCTCGCGCTACGCCAAAGATGTTTTCAAGTAGTGAAACTACACATTTTTAGCTCCACTGGGGAGTGGAGAAAATCTGCTGCAATGATTGCTTCCTGGAACAGTCCCAGGAAACTGAAGGAGTAGCTTTGTTACAGCAATTAAATGAGCCTGCTAACCAGAGAGAAAGAGAATCCAGTTACATAATTGCAACCCAATGATTACAATACTTCAATTCTTTACTCTGCCTGCTGTTGAAGACTTCAATTGCAACCTTAATTTATACATTTTAGATACAATGTTTAATAGAGCACTGCTATTAGCACACACTAATAACATCAGGAGGAGTGACAGATACTGAGCTCAGACACCAGTAGGGAACACATGCCTCTATCCCAGCTCTGAGGAAAACATTGCCAGCCAGTTTGTTTTCTTCTGTGCTGTTATTTAAGCCAGCAGGTTTTAGCCTATGGTCCAAAAACCACTCTGACAGGGCAAAACACAGCTAAGACAAGCCAAATCAACAGCCTATAGATTTGAATTCATTACCCACATCATCCTCCTTCAGAAAAAGCTTCTGGGGGTGCAGCACACAGGAAAAGGAAAGCAGCAGAAATTCACTTTCCTGGGGTAGCTCTTCCACAGGAAGTCTCTATAGGCGTGCTTGAGGTCTAAAGCACGTCAGGCCTTTACATGCCCCTGATGCATCAAGTTCAGAGGGCACCATTACATAACCAGCCATGAGGCAAATGCTTTCTGAAGGTTTTCTTCTCTGTTGCTTAGGCCAGGAGCATTTCAGTGCAGGCCCATGGCACCAAGGCCCAGCCACCTCACAGGAGGTGACACCATGGCTGCAGCCCAAGCGCTGAGACAGAGTGGCCTTCGCAGGCCGGTGTGACAGGGCTGGCGGCTGCGCTGCGGGAGGAAGGGAGGGTCCCTGCGCCCGCAGGGGCTCTGGGAGCAGCTCCACGTGACACCCCTTATGCCAACCCGCAGAGCAGGGCCCCAACCCTGACTCAGCCACATGCTGAGCGTCACTCCCCCTGCCCTGCAAGGCCCACAGCACCTTGTCCCTCCTCTGCCCTCGAGTCTTATCACCCAAACGTGGCCCTGCAAGGGAGCAAGGCAGAGCTCAGAACCTGCTCTGCAACACCAGGAACACCCCAGCACCCAGCTCCCCCCGACCAGCACAGGATGAAGCTGGGGGGGCCCACAGCCCCAGCACCGCCCCTTCACCCAGCCTGGGCAGGGATGGGGCCTTGCAGAGGGAGGCAGGGGGGAAGCAGAGGGCACAGCCCCCGCCCCACCCCCTGCGCAGGACGAGCCCTTGGGCGCGAGGCGCTGCCCGGCACCCCCGGGACAGGGGGGTCTCGGGAAGGGGCCGAGGCGCAGCCCGGCCGCCCCGCTCCCCTCCGCAGGGCGGGAGGCCGCGGGGCCGCTCCCCGGAGCCAGGCGCATGTGCGGGCCGGGCCAAGGCGTGACCTTCAGCAGGGCCGCTCCGGAGGGCCGGGGCGACCATGACCTTGCAAGGGGGGGAGGGGGAGGGGGCGACACCGGGGCAGGGCGAACCCCGAGCCGGGCAGCGCGGAGCCGCCCGCAGCCAG
>NW_010586089.1:182155-195411 GCF_000705375.1 Tinamus guttatus
GCCTCGCCCCGCAGGACGCGGAACCTGCTGCGCGTCGGCGTGGTGCCCAAGCCGCTCTGGTTCGACGTGTACGCCGCCTTCCCGCCGCTGCGCGAGCCCGTGTTCCGCACGCCGCGCCCGCGCTACGGCCGCGTCACCGACGTGGTGCCGCCCGTGCTGTACCCCGAGGACCGCGTCCGCGCGTGAGTGCCGCCGCCCCCGGAGCAGCGAGGCCGCAGCGGGCCCGTTCGCTTTGTTTCGTCTTGTCATGTTTTGTTTTTTATAGGGAGTTCTACAACGTTTATGGGAACGGCCCAAGACCCTTCGACCTGTCGCAGCCAAACTTCAAGTCCACTTGCCAGAGGTAGGACTGAGTTATGGTTAACCCGGGAATCCACTCGGTGCTTACTGCCTTGCTCCACAGAAGCTGGTGAACCACAAGGTTATTTGTGAAAGTGGAAGTTAATTCGTCAAATGTAGGTTTGTTGAGAAGTACAACGAGCTGAAGGAGGAAGGGGAAATCGAGGAGGACAGACTGTTTGAAGAGACAGGAAAAGCTCTGCTAGCCAAAGGGATAATTTTGCAGAGAAGACGGGCAGAAAAAGTAAGTGTTAAATACTGAAAAAGTAATTGTCTTGCGGATTCATAAAGTTTCATTTCCAGGTCCTTAGTATGAAATGATTTCAAAATAAATTCCCATCATGATAGCTGTGTGTGTGATAGTCATAGTAAAAGTGTCTTTACTGTTCAGTGTAAACTCTTTCCATATCTCTCTTGGGTGTACAAATGGGCTGTTGCTTGTATTGCTTTCTTCAGTCCAGCGTGTCCGAAGTTCTCTGCAGCGCTGTTTTTTGGTGCCTTCAGGTAGCACAGCCTGCTCAGCAGGATTCTGAAGGCAGGGACGCCGCGTTGCACGCGCAGCTGCAGACCGCGTTGGAGGAGATGCAGGAGAGGAAGCAAGGCCAGGGGGAGCGGCCGGCAGAGCCGCCCGGCACGCACGAGGAAGATCCGTCGCCCTCCTAGGAGCCGTCCGCGAGCGGCTCTGCCGTGTGCGCGGGCCAGTGGCCTCTGCCCAAGGGCCGTGAGTCCCTTGTCCTGCGCTGGTGCCTTCCGTGGCCTTGTGTGTGACACGCGTTCTCCATCCTCCATCCCTCCGCTTCAAAAGGGGGAGATTCTTTTTTCTTGGAATGGGGCTGGGTGCCATTTCAAAGCACGAGGTGGGAAGCATGGCACTGAAAAATTAAACATCTCTTTTCAGGTGAACTTCTGTCTCTTCAGGTGTGTTCTTTGTAAAGGTGTCTTGGTGTTTGCACTGACTGGGCCTTGTGCCAGCTGTCCTGCTGTTGAAATGGCACATGCTGTCTGCCTGGCACATGGAACAGCTGCCTAAAGTGGCTCTGAAAATGTCATCTTCTTAAAGATAATTGAGAAAAGTTGCTATTTATGTTTATTTTGCTCTTTTCTTAATATAATTTGCTTATATTTATCATATTATAAAGTATAACAATAGCAGAAACTTGATGTTTGCTGCCTTTCCTGTCAGCAAAGTGACAGGTAAGTTACAAGTGGCTACTGAAGAGCTGAGTGCCGTTAGGGTGTCTGGGACTTGGGCCCAGCTTCAGCAAGTAGCCACCAATCTTGCTGTACTTCGGAGGTGATTAGAATTCCTTTCTGTCCACGTCTGGGAACTTCAGTTACTAGCTTTTTTTTCTTTTTAAAGGATTTTATTTTGAGGAGAAATTAAAAGCAATTACTCTTCAGAAAGGTTTAAACCATGCCAAGCAAATCGCATCCCTCTTCCTTTGTCTGGCTCTCCCCTGACCAGGAAAGGACAAGATTTCCTTTTGGCTTGGCTCCTGCCAGGCAGCTGCATTCTCCACAGCCCGGGTTGTGCTGCTGTGCGTGGTGCACAAACACCGCCTTACGTGAACTACGTGGCAGTTCAAAGGAAGCCTTTATAAATGCGCAGGGTTTGTTTTGTGTGGTTTGATCCACCCACCGATAATGGGCACATTTACAGTAGAATGACTCCATTTTCCTGGAAGGTCGAGCTCTGTTCCTGAAAGTGCCCTGTTTACCTCAGCACTGCAGTAGCTGTAGCCACAAGAGGGTCTCAAGCTTCCCAAGCTCCCGGCGCTGCTGCTGCTCTCGTCCGTGCAAGGCTCTTCCAGGCGGTGCGCGAGCCCTGCGCGATTCCCTCATCCGTGCGCGTGCGGAGGGGCCCATCCCGAGGCGAACACAGCCAGGCGAGACAGGCTTGGAGCTGCTCTGCTGGGTCACTGCTGGGAGAAATCAGTGTGTGGAGCAGATGAATAAATACAAAATCCATGAGGAAAATCAATTAAAATGGATTTCGATCTGGGAGAGACGTATGTACTAACGGGAATTAAACCACGCTCTGTGCGCGCTGGGCCGTGGCAGCCTTGGAAGGGGGTTTCCCTGGCACCGCAGCGTTCCTCCCGTTGCACGAGGGCAGCCGGGCGCCGGCTGGAGCGCGCTGCTGCCCGCGGTGCACATTTCTCTCCCCGTGCCAGGGTTTTGTTGGAGCCAAATGGTTCTCCCCAGCCGAGCAGAACTGCTCACGGTTCCGTGTCCCCACGTGGCACCCGTGTCCCTGTGTCGTGTTACAGGGGTATCGCGTTTCCAGCACCCATTCCGAGCCGCGCTGTTCCTTCGAGGGGAGGTGCGTTGCAGGGAAAGGCAGAGCCGTGGTGCTGCACGCGAGACGCTCTCGCTGCGCCTGCTCACCGGGCCGCGGCGCCGCGCTGGCGGTCCGAGGGGGACGGTTTGACGTTCCCTCGCTCCGCGTGGCTGCGTAACGCTGGGGCTGCAGCACTTTTAAACCCTTCGTTTTCACGTCTGTTGCACGTTGGGGTTGTGCTGCGTTGCTGCACGCAGATGGACTAGGAGGGTGTGGGAGGTGCAAAGAAACTTCCATTTATGCTGCAGCAGCGTAACTTTGCTGTCAGATTTGGGAGTGCGCTTGTATTTCACACTCTGCCCTGCTTCTGTTTCAGCAGCTGTGGACTTACAGCTGTATAATTCATTGATGTGCCTGCATGCTGCCACTCTGAAGCAGGTAAATGATCCAATTAGCTGAAAATACTAGATTAGAAAAGCGAGCTTGTGCTTTCAGCCAGCCGGGGCGATAAGGCAGCCTGGTTGGACCCAAACGGTGCAAAATGGAGGTGGTGTCTCAACAGCCCCCAGGGCAGAGGCTCTGCTGTCCCGAGCAGGTTGGGGCCTCAGTGCTCAAGCAGCTTCCAGCAGAGCAGGGCTGCAGAGAAGTGAGGGATGTCTCTGTGCCGGGATGGGGAGCTGGGTGCCAAGCCGTTTGTAAAGGCTGTAAAGTGTTAGGGACAAGTAGGGGGAAAACACAATTCAGGTCAAAATGCTGTTTTTGAATACTCCTTTTTTGATGGATGTATTTGCTAGGCTGGGATTGAAATGTCAATCAGTGTTACCTTGGAGTAAGTCAACTATTTTAATTAAAAGGTTCTGAGGAAAAGCCTGGGGTGTGCTATTTATTATTTATCAAGCGTTTTCCTTCCAGCTGTTAGCAAAAGGTCAGTAGCTTTGCAGGGGAGGGTTTGTGGGGAGCTCGGAGGAAAAAGATCCACGATCAATCACTTCCACCTCGGTTCTGTGTGTGCGCAGGTCGCTGCCAATAATTATTTAGGCTTTCAGTATTCTTCCATTAGCCATGCAGGGAGCACGTGTCCCTCGTTGTGGTACATTCGCACAAAAACAAACACAGCCGTGTGATTACGGTTAATAATGAGATATTGATCGCTCACAAACGCCGGCGCGGGCGCGTGCCGGTCCCGGCCCTGGACCCGCTAGATGGAGTCGTCGCGTTTCGCCTGCGCGTTCCCTGCGCCGCGCTCGGCCGCACGTTCCGCTCCCAACCGTCGTTAAGGTCGCCGAGTCCTCGGTGAAGTTCTTGACAATATGAGAGCCTGACAGTGAAGTCTCGGCGAGTCTTTTCTCTCCCTCTTATCATCGCGCAGCACACACTCGAGCAGCGAGCGCCGCGCGCCGTGCGCACGCCTGCGCTGGAGTGCGCCGCGACGAGGACGCGGCTCCTGTAAGTGGTCTCTTTGTGTGCGTTTTCTGCCCTGCACTGTGTGGCTGGAGGGACTAACCGGTGCCAGGCAGCATGAAAAATGTGCACAAGAGGAACACTGACCTTCCCTGCACCCTGCAGTCTGATACCAGCATGGAAAGAAGCCCAAGCTTTCACCAGGAATACTTGAAAAGGAATGTAGGTTTCCTCTAGGAACACATGGGATATATGGCTGGGCACGATGCACAGGAGGTGGGAAAGGGAACAGCAGAGCGGCTGGGAAGCTGCTCTTCATTCCCTTGTCTCCTTCGGGAGAGACCCGGCACCTCCCAGGCCCGGTGCCGAGACGGCGAGCGCTTCTGCGCCATGCAGGCGAGGGCAGCAGATGTGACCTTGTCGCTTGCCCTTTGCCTTCGCAGGGCACCGCGTGCACTCAAGTAATTTCCTTGTGCCTGGGCAAACCTGTCTTCTGGTATGGTAACACTTGTTAACGAGCGGAGCAGAGCGGCCGCTGCCTCGCAATCCGACACCCCATTACGGAGCAGCCGCGCGACCTTTCCGGGGCTAAATTGCTGACCTCTTTCCTCCTGAAAGATGAGTGGAGTGTGTGTGTGGAAGTTCCTCTCTCTGATTGCCTGGCTATTTTTAAGTGACAATAAATGCCCAAGTATCAGTTACGAGGTTCCTTGCTCCCTGAGGCATCAAAGCAGAAGACAATTGGGGGCAATAAGGAACCTCCTCTGCACCTCGGGAGGTCGGGCTGAAGGTCAGTTCCTAAAATTGCAGGCCCCACCTGAAAACCTTAGGGTAAAGAATTTGCCCGAATCCTGCAGCAGATCCCATAGCAGAACCTTGAAGTCTTGTTTTGCAGCCTGCTGCTTTTATTGCTTCATGCTGACGTCTGTGCTTCGGCCCCGATGCCCAGGTTTGCCGTAAGAGCATTAGCAGTGAAATCAGCTCTTCAGCTGTGCCGCTGTCGCGGTATTTATAGTGTCGGGAGCCGAAATTCCAGCCTTTTGCCTGCGTGTGTTCGTAAACTCGGGAGGTTCTGCTGTTTGGGAGCGCTCCTGACCTCTGCCCGTGGCATCTCCTCGAGCCACGTGTTGCAAGCTCCTCTTTGGCTGGTGCTTTGCAGATCCATCCCACTGTGATGGGCAGCTACACGGGCACATTGGTGCCACAGGCAGGAGGGAAGGAACATCCTGGAGAGGTTCCAGCTCACCTGAGGCCGGTGCTTTCCTGTGGAGCATCCCGGCGGAGGCCGGATCCACGCGGCACGCAGCGGGGCTCGGCACGCGTCGCCGCGCGGTGCTGCGGCTCTCACCACGCTCTGGAGGATTAACTGCTATTACATGGGGAGGGCAGGAGAATAAGGATTACGGGATCAGGCCTTACTCTGGGAACAGCCAAAATAATTCACCAGCTTTGCTGGAAAACCGGGTGATTTGACCTTGCCAATACCAAGCTTTGCGGTTATCAGTAATAAAGCATTTTATCTTTTAAAAATGTAGCTCTAAATAAGATATTAAAATGTTGGAATTGCTGCACTGGGGTGTTTTGTGGTTTGCCTCTGAGCTTGCAGTTGTGATACTGGAACTGAGCTGGATGTCTTGCACGGGAGGATGGCTTGCTAGCGCTGGGGCCCTGTTTTCAAATAGTCTGAATGCACAAGGGAGTCCTCTGTGTTGTCTCCTCTTCTCCCATCCTTGTTTGCACACAAAAGCAGTTAGTCCCCACATCCTCTGGGACATCATTTTCAAGGGAGCCTTTCGTCCTTCCCTCCATTTTGAGCTTAGGAACATTTGGCAAAGCTGTATCCGTTAGCATCTTTCCTTGAATTTATTGTGTTTTTATACTTGCTTTATTACACAATAGCTGATAAAAGATAACGCTGAGGTCTATCAAGGAGTGCGATGGCCTTTGTAACCCGGGCGCGAGACGGCCTCGTTGCTCGGCACTTAAATCAAGGCAAGAGCCTCCTTTGCATCGCCTGGATTCAGCAGGGCTGTATGAGTGCAGATTGCGGCTCTCCTGGAGGAGCGGGGCCTGTTCGGCTGCTCTGGGAATAGCACATTGTGATTAGGTTCTGCCGCTGCAATTCTTTGGGGCTATTAGGGCAACCAGGCAGACAAGCTGGTCATTTTGCACTCATTTGTCAGGAAAATGTATGCGGCACCAGAGCAGGTCTTTAAGGCACTGTCTGCTCGGTGAAAGCTGCAGCTTTCTGTGTGTCGAATTTCCACGCTGGGAAAGAAAATGTCACACAAGTGGCTCTTCTAAACCTGTGCTGTCAAGGAGGCTTTTGCAAAAATTCTGTGGCGTCAGTTCCCTACCATTGCCCTAGTTTTTCTTTTCTTTTCTTTTTTTTAATGAGTGCTTTAAACTGGGTTGGTCCCCTCCTAGCATTTTGGTTCTGCAGCACCAGGAATGTGTAAGAAGGTTTTTCTGCCCACGGATTCCTGGAGGAACCAAGCGCAGGGCAGTGACTCAGCGCAGGGCAGGGGGCAGCTGAGGGGCACAGTGAGGGTCATCGTGTCCCTGGACGCAGAGCAGGGTCTCACCTGTAGCTTGGGATCAAAACGCTGGCTGTTGCTTCCCCTCGTGTGTCCATACGTCTTGAGCATATGCAGGCTCTGCCCCACTCCTTGTTCACGACCCTACCATTGAAACCTGCCCCAAAAGCATAGAGAGGCCGTACGTAGATGCAAGGTCCTGGCAACGTGTGCTCTGCTCTGGTCTGGTGCTCACTGCAGGGTTAAGCACAGTAACCAGGGCCCTTTAACATCCTCGAAGCCTTTGTTGCAGCTCAAGGTGAAACATTTTTCCTCTTTATTTTAATGACCGAGGCTTTGCGGATCCCCCCGGGGACGCGTCGCCTTGTGCCCTGGTTCAAGGCAGCTCGGTGAGGGCAGCAGCCCGGGGTGCAGGGGGTGCGGCCGCGGCCGATGCTGCTGCACGGCCCCATGCAAACCGCCCGGCCAGCACTCGCCCCTGGGCTGGAAGCCGGGCTGCACTCCCTGTCCAGCCACTTTCCCTGCCTGCTTTTCCACTAAAGCCTTCCCGGGAACGGCATCGCTCCAAGGATGTCCCCCGCGGAAAGGCCGGCTCCAGGCGCGCGTCGCGGTCGGCGCGGCCGTCCTTGCCTCGGCGCCGCCGCGCGTGTGCGTGTGCCGGGCTCGCTCTGGTGTGCGCTGATGCTATTATCCCCCAGAAATTGAAATCAAGTCTGAACCTATAATGTTTCACTGGGAGGGAATTGGGGTTATATATTCCTGTGTACAGCAGCATTCTATTTCAGTCATAGCATTTAATTATGATTGGTGTGTTAGTGCCCACCAGAGCATAACAAATTGTCATTATGTTATTCTGCTGAGTCTAATTTAATTGGCAAGTTGTCACAAAAGCAATTATCCATCATTTATTTTGTTGCCATAACCACATCTTGGAGAGCACCTGCTGTCTGAAGTGGAAAGGCGCCTCGGTCCCCGGGTCCTGGGTTTCCTCCCTGGGTCTGACACAAAGGCCCGGTTTCCTCCCGGTGTTTCGGAACGTCCCTCGCTCCGTCCGCGGCATCCTGCGCCAAGCGGGAGATCCGAGGGAGGCTGGTGCGGACAGTGACCCCTCGGAGCGGCCCCGCACCCTCCTCGTCCCCATTTAAAGCAGGTTTTGGGGCAAACACCCGCTTGCTCTCACAGAGAACATGAACCACAGCAGCTTGTGCATCCTGTGAGCGGTGAGCCACGGACCCCGGCTGCCTCCTGGCTCTGAAAAGCCAACATGAAACAACGGGAAGAAGGAAAGTTTGAAGGTTAGAGGTTCTTTGTCTGCCCTAGTAAGACACCCAGCTTTTCATAAACCATTTTGGGGCAAAAAGTGAAGAGAAACAGCCTAAAATTCACTGACCCAGTCTGCTGCGATGCATGTTGGGTGCTTTTTAATAAGCAAGTTTCCGATAACTTTTATCTGTGTCCCCATAAAGATTAGGAAGCTGGCAAGTAAAGATTAGGGGTTTCTTATAATCTAGCAGGCAAAGCAATATAAGACTTCCAGAAACCAGCCCAGAATTGCAGATTTCCTCTTTCCTGAGACAGTACGTGGCTTTTAAGCTATTAACCTTTTGGACTTTGGAGAGGGCATCCCAAAACCCTGCAAGGCTAATAGAGCCTTGGAGGAGCTTGAGGCCTGTGCCTCACTGTGATAAATGAGTAAATAAATGAAAATCTGTTTTGATGTCTGTATTTCTCCCAGTTCCTCCCCTCTCCACCCTTTCTGTAATCTCTTCCCCTCTGGTAGTTCTGATTAGCTGCTAATGAGGAAAGATGATTTTGTAGTTAAAGCACAGGGAGAGGGTTTCATTCCTGGTTCTGCTGCAGATACTGAACAGTTCATTTCTGCCTCCTATGCCTCCGATTCCCCACCTGAAAAGCAAGTTGTTATTTATTTAAGATAGACATTGTAAAGTTAGATTAATCAGAGTTTGCAGCTTGCTTGAAAAGTAGCATGCAAATACTTACTAAATAAGACAGAGTAATCTTAACTTTTTTTTACCCTCATGTCGTCTGTGATTGAAGTCTGGGCCTGGCCATGTTTTTTTTCTCCAGCGATGAAAACCTGCCGTTTGTCGAGCTCTTCCCTCACCTTGCATTTACTGAGAGCGTTTGACGGCTCATAGGGTGTCCCTGCGTCGCTCGGATCTGTCACCAGCCTTTGCTGGGTTTTCTCTGCTAACTGGAGCTGTGACCAAGAGCAGAGGCCGGGTGGGATGCGCGGTGGGGATGAGGGATTCGCTTCGTCTGGTTTCAGGTTTGCACTCGAGCTCTGTGGTGCCGGATCTGAACGACTGGGGTCCTGCTCCTGTTCTCCTTGCCGCGAAGGGGCAGCGGGTGGGATGTGGGAGAGCCTCGCGGACGGTAACGCGTCCTGACAGCCGTTCTGCTGCCACCGAGCCGGAAAAATGTGATTATGGAAGATGCGCTCCCTCCCTCCCCAAACCGCATTTCCTTTTATATCAGGATTTCTCATGGCAGTAAGGGCTCAGGAATTGTGCATCACGGACTGGGCACCGTGCAGCGCCGCGGGGCTGAGATCGGGACCGGGCCCATGGCTGTCACCAGGATGTGACTGCAGTGGTGGCTCCTGTGGAGCGCCGTGATGGGAGGATGGCTCTGCTTCGAGCGGTGATGGGGAGGATGGTTCTGCTTCGAGCGGTGATGGGGAGGAAGGCTCCGTTCCTTTGAGCGTGGTGATGGGGAGGAAGGCTCTGCTCCTTTGAGTGTGGTGATGGGGAGGATGGTTCTGCTTTGAGTGGTGATGGGGAGGAAGGCTCTGCTCCTTTGAGCGTGGTGATGGGGAGGAAGGCTCTGCGCCTTCGTCTCTGCGCTGTGCCCCAGGCTCCGCTCCTGGCCATGCTTGGGAAGACAGTCGGTGCTGAGTTGCTTTACAAGCTGGGGAGAAAAAAAAGAGAAAAGGAATGATCTCATACAAGTTTAGGAGAAGGAACAGCGCTAATTTGCAGCCGCTATGCCTAAATTTCCTCAAGCCAGCCCATTCACTTACAAACAGCTCGTTTCTCGAGTGCCGAAAAGGCTTTATTTCCAAATTTCCAGCCCCTACCTTACTTCTCTCCTTTCTTTGGCTCTGTTTCAGGTTGGGATCTCTTCACACTGCCCCTTGGTGCCTGCCGGCGTGGCAGCGTCCCCCGAGTCCCCACGGTGAGTGCCCACACGCGTGCGCAGGCTGCGCGCCGGCACGGAGCTCCTGCCAGCTTGATCCACTGCCACGTACGCAAATCCACTGCCCCAGATTCCATTCATTTGCTTCTGAAAATCCTTCCAGCAGATGGTGAAGGTTTAGAAATTAGTGCTCAAGGAGTTAATGAACACGGTCAGACTCTCTTGGCGCTGCTCTCACCCCACGTACTCAACTGGTGCAGGGAGGCGAAAACCCGACGGCAGCAGAACTCTTCCTCCGGATGCGGCGTCTTGGCAAAAACAGCTCCTGTTCCCCGCGCACGCGCCCGGCGCGAGCCGTGCTGGTGCGAGCGCCGTTCTCGGCTCCCGGGATGTCAGCAGCAGCTCCCACGTGGCCCTGCTCTGATGGGGACAGGTCCTGGCTGCAGCAGCCAGGCCAGCGGGAGCCCGAAACGCGGGGTGAAGTGCTGGGGATGTTTTCCCCTCGCGTCTCCCCTGCACAAAGCAGAGCGGGTGCTGCTGGGGGCTTCATCACCTCCAGGTTGCAGCTCCTGCACTTGCAAATCAATCAGAGCGAAACAGAAGCCCTTTTGTTCTTCCCTTTTTAAGAGCACTTAAAGTATTTACATATTTGCAGGTGTCTGGGATGTTTCCCCATCAGGATGTGCCCCTCAGTGAGTGCCAACATGTGCAAGCCTTTATGGCTCTATGACAAAGCGATCTAATTGCAGCTCGTTCGTCAGCTGTCTGGCGCCTTTGGGAATGATTCTGGGAGCAAACAGCATCATAGTGCTGGGATCCCGTCTGGAAAGCCCCATGTCCTGCCTTCTCCTCCAGTGCAGAGCAATAGGAAGGTCTAGGGAAGCCTCCATATCATGCTTGATGCTATCTCGGAGCTCTCCTGGGACAGGATTAGAGCACAAGGTATGTTTGAACCATGTCACTTAGGATGGAGATACTTTTCCGTGTTCATGATGATCCTGGTCTCTCTCGGAGAGCTGAGCGGTCCCCGCGTGCCCATGCCGTGTCCTCGCTGTGACCCGCAGTGTCCCTGCTCCTTCCCTGATTCACAGGGGCACATTTGCCTTTGGCAGAGGTAGAACCTGAAGCACTCGGGCACTTTAGCCAAAAATACTCAGCATTTCCTCTGAATAGGACTGAACTGCCCAGTCCTGTAGAACCTCTTTTTACCCCCAGAGTTCTCATTTCCTTCTGTTCCACTTTCATTTACCTCTCGGTGCCATTTCTGCCTCTCCCACCGACTTAGTCCCAACGGTAGCAGCAGGAGACCCGGAGCTCCAAGCAAAGCTGCTCTTTGCTTTGCTTTGTGCATTGCTTTTGTCTTTTGTTATTTCTATTCCCCCTTTGCCCTTTGGCTGGCAGTCACGGGAGGACCACAAGGAGAGGAGCAATAGCGAGGGACGCAGCTATTCTAGGGCCAAGAAAGGCTCCTTAATGTCAAGGCTGGGTCTCGCTGCGCATGTGGATGGAGAACACGCGCGGGGCTGTGGCAACCCCAGCCAGATATTTGTGCAACTGATTTATTGGTGAAATTCCTCAGGATGGAGGGGGATCACAAAGCTGCTGAGTGTGATAAATAACTCATTGTAATGTATTATTTAGAAAATTATAATGAAAAGCAGAAAATATATGGAGGGAAGCAGACAAATACATTCCCCAGTTGGCAAGTTATTGACTAGTTAGAGCCAGGAAACAGATATTTAGGAGGCTTGGGGAATTTCCATGGCTTCCCCTGTGAATAAATCACGCTCTGTAGACATATTTATGGGTGTCCTGCTGCCATGCTTGACTCCAGGGGACAAAATTACTCCAAGCTGGTAAGAGGCTAGTGAGCTCCTCAGCGCCAGGTTTGAGTATAGCTCGTCTAAGAGCTGTCTTCAGGCACTAGTGGTTGTGAAACGAGTTTGCTGGGTCCCTGCTTTCCTCATGTGCACCGCTGGTCCTACCCCGGGGTGAGCATCTCTGCAAAGTCGTGTTAACTAACCCTGAGCATCACAACATCCAGAACAGGGACTCAGTACAGACCTTCTCTTTCTCCTATGTTAGCCTGTGCTGGGAATACTGAAAGGATTTGAGGTAAGGGATATTCTAATAACTGAAATTTGTGTATGATATTCCAGAGATTTCTTTTTTAGAGATATGAAAGGTCATGCATTTCAGTGCAAGATTGAAAGGCTATTTTTCTAAAAGCTTTTTCTTAGGAAAAAAAAAAGTGGATTTCAAGAAGCATTTGCAATTCCTCGGGAAAGTGAGGAAAGCCCCTGGTTGTTAGTGCTCGCAGTGGCACCCCTTGCATCTCATAGCCCCACCTAGCAAAGCCCAACATTCATTCTTAGGAAGTCCAAAGACGGAGACAATCAGATAGCAGGGACAGGAGCTAGATGATCAAAGACTGCAAGATTTAGAGAGTCCTGCTGTACCCGTAATCCTCCCCACCCTGCACCAGGGCACACTTCTTCCCTTGTTAGTTACTAGTTAGCATCAGTTCATCAGAGCGGCTGCGTGGTGGATTTTGGCCCTCAGTAACGTGCTCCTGAGGGCTGCAGGGACGCGCTTGCAGCGAGGCTCTGCTCAGCCTAGATAGGACACACTCAGTTTCCCACACCCAGTCTTTGCCCGTGTAAGATTTTTTTCATGGAAATGACATTAACTTGTGCAGAAAGTGGGATAGTAGAAAGACATTTTTTTCATGCACTTGTGGGATGTGCATTCATTTTGAAATGGCAAAAGGTCAGTTTTTCTCTTAGCATTTCCACTGTTCAGGGTTGGGAATGCCACGAGGAGAATAAAGTTAACGCGTCTCCTTTCTCCTCTCACTGCAACAAGTAGCTTATCACTTTACAGTGTCTCTATGTGCTTCAAATACAGCAACAATTTATTTTCCTATAACCTCTTCCTCATTGCAGCTGTTGCATGTTCTGCACAGACTCACCCTCTGCAGCTCAATGCTATGGGGGAGGTAGCAATATTCCTTTTCTAATCTTGGAAAAGGGGCATCGCACCGCAGCATCCTCTGCCCATGGCCACAGAACAAGACAGCGGCACCGCGGGGCTCGGCCGAGTTTCACCAAGTAACCGCTGGGGTTGCGGCTTCGCTTCCCAGCCCCGCTCCGCACCATTCCCAAGGCGCTTTCCCGGGCAGAGCAGCAGCCGGAGCCGGATCCCGCGCGGCACCAGCCGCTGCCAGCCCCAGATGTGCGCAGCTGGCAGGGCCGCGCTGCCCGAGCGGGGCTGGCGGCACCAGGGGGTGCTGCGGCCCCGCAGACACCGCTGCGCCCAGGGAACAGCCGGGGACGACGGCATTGGGACTGTTCAGTTTGTTTTGAGGGTTTTTTCTCTTTTTTTCTTTCTTTCTTTTTGCTGGGGTGGATGCAGACGTCGTTAGGATGGCGCCTCCCGGAGCGGCTCACGTCGCGCTCGCCCTCCTTGCCGTGGGGATGTTTAAACCGCCGTGGCCCTGCCGCAAAGCCGGCGCCCGGGGCCTGCCGGGGCGCCGGTAG
>NW_010586090.1:0-15343 GCF_000705375.1 Tinamus guttatus
TTCTCAGCACAGCATTTCTCTACAGCTTTATAATGCTGGCTGTCAGCAGTTCTGTGCTTAGTACACTTTACTATGAAAACCAGCACCCATGAAATGTAGAGATGCCCACTGATTTCCCCTGCCCCACTTCCCATAAGGAAATGGGTTCACTACATTGTCAGATTGTTCTAAACAGCTTTTGGAACATGAGGTTGTGCATGGCAATGAGCATTTTCACAAGCTTTCCTTTGTACAGGATTTTTCCTCACATGGATCATTCAGCTCAATATGGACCTCCTTTCCCTCTCACTTGCATCAGGGACTCTGTAGATCCCTCATTCTCTACTCTCACATATCAATTTCTTCCATTTTCTCCCCAAGCATTGGCAGGCAGTCAAACTACTCTCTAATTCCTGTTTTCTACTCTTGTCCTCTATTTCTTCCCAGACAGAGGGAGATTCTGTACACTAGCCATTTGCTTTTCATTTTACCAAGGAGGGCAGGTGTTTATCTCTGACAAGTATACCATTCTTCATATTACCAATCCATATCACCCCCAAACCTTCCCTTCTTCATCATTTTTTCCTGCCCCACACAGACAGTGCTCCATGTTTGCAGTTCCAGTTTTGTTCCAGTCCCCATGATAATTTAATTTCTTTTTACATTCCCTGGGAAATAATTCAGGATATGGTATGAGCAGTTTTAGACTATACAAGGAAGAAGAGTAAAACTGAGTTTGTCAGTGTCCACAGAAAAAAAGAAAACATGGTAACAAAGGATCTTCCATTTAATAGACACAAGCATGGCAATATCCACATAGCCATCACTTTAAAAGTAACACATTTAAAGAAAAAAAAACATTAAAAATGATGATGGCAATGGAAGATTCCATAGTGCTGATTTAAAAATCAAGACTTTCTTCTTGTTTCCTTTTGTTTAATATAAATTATAATGCCATGAAGATTTAATTCAAGGGCTCTAGAATATGGACTGTGCACTACAGAAGATTGGGCTGCCCGACTACGATAACCTGCTACATTACAAACCATATAGTGGCATTCAATAGAGGATGATTTAATGGTTGCCATGAATGGTTTCTTTGTTACAAGACAGCAGAAACTAGTGGCCCTGCTAAATTGATGTAGGATGCTTTGTTTTCCTCATCCGAAATGCAACTTTTCCTCAAGACTATTAGGATTCCAGGTCAAATGGAAAAAATACAAGGAAGCAGACTTCCTTTTGCTTCCCTTCTTTATGACTAATCACCAATATACTCATCCATTCCAGAATATCCCACCTAATCAAAACCAGAGGGAAAATGTGTTACATATCCAATCTTCAGTTCACTTTTATTTTTATGAATGCTTTATTAATGATAATTAACATCTTATTTCAGAAGTGCTTGGGAACCAAGATCAGAAGATGAAACAAAAAGGATTAGCCTTTCTTCAGAGAATTTTCAAACAAAAGATACCCGAACTTTTTAAAAATATGAGGAACATATGGGCAGGAATAGCTTTTTAATGGGAAAGTGTTCAATCCATCAAGTACTTCAAGTAAAAAAAAAACTGCCCTTGTTCATAACTTCAAGGAATATGAGGAAAACCAGCTTTCTTCTGTGGTAAAATGGGTGATTTCCTCTTATTAAGCTCCTTAGAATTAAAGTAGTTGGACAAACAATAACATGAAATACCTCCAGGGTGACCAACTCGGGTGACCAACACTGAGATAGAGCAAGCCCAGAAGCATGGCTTGTGGAGAACTACATCCTGATGGAGACTGCGATGAGGCAGCTTACGTTGTACTCCCTTCCTCTTATTGAGGTGGAGGATTTTCAGCAGTAGTTTTTTGGATGAAGTAAATCTGATGGCCTGACCAAGATGTATGTATGTATGTATGTATGTAAACTTTTGTTGAAGTTTCACTTCATGCTTTTGTTCCTGCTCACTTAGAGGAGTATTATCTTGCAAACTTTATTTTAGTCTTTTCTATTCCTTCAACATGGGTATATTTAAGTTTTTCTTTTTGTGGCTATGTGATACCAGAATAAGGTCTGAGAATTCTAAATGAACTGAAGGAATTCAGGGCTTTATTTATTTGATAGTCATTACTTTAATTTCTTTTGAAACCAATCATGAGCTAAAACTCACATTTTTTTTTTATGTCTCACATTATTAAAGATATTGCTTGAAGGCTCAAGTTAGGAATTATAACAGTTATCAATAATGTACAGAGAGTTATCTCTAACACAGAAAACAGAGCTGGAAGAGATATTCAGAAAGCAAGTAGTCCATCCTCAAGAACTCAAGTTTGTTTCCCCAAGGAAAGATCAGTTCTACCCATGTGTAACCTGATAGATGTTAATAATTTCTTGAAGTCCTCCAGTGTTGAAGAGCCTACAGCTTTCTGCACTAATAGTCCCAGAAATAGTCCCTTATTTCATTTTTTTTCTTTTATTTTCTTGTTTTCAATAACCAGCTTCTCTGTGGCTACCTTTTTTAAATTGGATCCTCTTGTATTTTCTATGATGAAGAGATCATTTCCTTTCTCTTTAGAGTTTAAAATAAGAGGTGAATACTTACTACTCGTCAGTGTTTGCTCTGCTAAGACTAAGTGCTTGAATCTTCACACAGACTGAAGCTGAAAGGGTGGCTAACAAGATCAGTTCACAAATTGGTTTCTAATTCAAATAAATATTCAGGGCCTTCTCCTATCTCAACCAGACTTTTCTGCACAAAATATTTTTGCTTATGAAAGATGCACTATAAAACCTATCACATTTTCCTATTTATTCTCCCTTTCCAGATTTTTGTATAATAAACAAAAAGTCCCAAATAAATAATTAAGAAAAAATGACTTATAATCAGAAATATTTGGCTACCAGATGGTCCAGAGCATATCTTCATATAATAGGATCTCAAGTATGGTTTTAACTCTGCAGGAACAAACAGCAGAATATTAATAAAATATCAATTAGTTTAATTTAGTCTCATATCTATTGAATATACCACCATATTTTTAATTTCATTTTGGGATTCCAGCTTCTATCGAAGGCAGAAAACTTTTAAACAAATACATTAAAAAATGCAAGACAAATAAATATGTCAAAGGATAGAAAAAATAATTTTAAGTGAATACAACAAGATACTTCACTGGGAATGTAAGAACTTTTCATGTATCTGTATAGTCCTTTTTTTTTTTTTTTTGACATTAATGTGAGAGTGTTTGAGTGCGTGGGCATGGGGTTGGACTACATGATCTCTAAAGGTCCCTTCCAACCTTAATGATTCTATGGAAGGTTTATTCTGATTCAGGACAGCTTTCATTATCAAAATGGTCTTGAAACATTGCGGAAGTCAGTGCTTTTTCCCTTTTTTGACTCCCAGAATTTTCTGATGGATGAGTAGATTTTTGTATAGTTTATAAAAGTTTATTTTTCTCATACTTCTTTTTTTTTTAATTTTACTTCACGAAAGGGCTCAGGTATTATCATTGATTCTCAAATCCTAGGTTGAAAATCACTTCAAGTGTTGTCCTGAATAAGATGTGTTTAATCTCTAAGAAATTAAACAGTTACAATATAGTCAGTGTAAGTTACTCACAAGATTGCATTTGGCCCTTTCTCAAACACAAGGGATTTGAAAAGAAGCTGAGAATTGGTGATGAAGACAAACAGGGCAAACTGCAATTTATCTTAACATTACCAGCTGTTAGTTCATTAGTTCAGCAGTAGGGAAGTGGATTGGTACGTGGTGATTTGCCTGGTGATTAGCTAATGCAAAAGTACTATTGGTACCCATGTACATTGGCTCTATCTATTTACAACATTAGCAACAAGTTATACATATCTAGCCTCACAATCCATTCATTTTCTGACCCCGCTAGTAGCTGTCTGCAGCACGGGCTTGATACATCCACATTGTTGTAGAATGCGCTAAGACTGGGATGTTGGATATTGGACTAATCAGAGTCCATGGTGCATGCTTGGGCCTGATTTTAGAGCAGAGATAATGTGGGATTTGTTCCACCAGATTTCTGAACTTACACTGAGATGCCTCCTCAGCATGGGTGAGAAAAAATAATGAACTTCGTTGAATACTGTGCAAAACTACATATGTCTACATAAGTACATCCCTGTGCAAGAACATCTCATATGTTTTCTGAGGCTGCAGGAGAGAATATTCACCATTGTGATCTCTGTAAAAAAAAAGAAAAAAATACATTGCAACTTAAAGTGCTGTGCCAGAAAGGCACAACCTCCTATCCTTGTAATGCTGGATGTTACAGTTATACAGTTAGCTTTCCCTGTCTAGACTCCATCTTATTTTATCTTTTCTTTTTTTTCTGGAAGGAAGAAATACACAATTTCACACTGTCTGGCTATAGCGATTTCCTTCAGGGATGGATAAAGTACAAGGATGAATGGAACTGTAGCTGCAGCTGTGTTGTCTGAGGCAAAAGGCATTCACAAAACCTCTGGAGGTGCTAACAGAACTGACCCGCTGGGTCCCCTCACTCCTTCCATTCATAAGAAATCCTTTCATTCAGGTGTACTACACTTACTGAATGGCAGACCACTCATTCCACATTTTTTTCCCCATTACTTGCAATTATGTCTTTTACCCCTAGGTAGAAGCCCCTCCATCTGTACTCTTTTCAAGGCCTGTATCAATGTTTTATCTGGGGACCAAATTTTTGCAGTACTCACTGCACTGGAATGACTAATGTCACTTTAATCCTGTGCTGTCAGGGGATAGTTTTAGGGGCCGAGGCTGATTGGTTATTTCTATGATCTAGACACTGCATATATCCAAAAGCTATCTGCAGCCACACCAACCATGGAAACAGAGATTAACATTATCTCTGACATCTGGATCTCTGAGGTTTGTTTCAATTATTATTTGTAGGATATTCCAAGAGAGAACAGAGCCCCTTTGCACTTGGGGCCTTATAAACATGCAGAAAGGGATGGCACTTATCCTGAAGAGTCTACAATATAAATAGGCAACAGAGTGGGGAGGGAAATTTTGCTCAGAGACTTGCCTACAATCACACTGCAGGGAAGAGCTGGGAATAGAATCTAGGTCTCCTGATCTCCTCAAGTCTGTTGCTTTATTCACTAGGTCATGTTGTCTCCCTCCATTTAATTCTCCTTTCCTTTTCTTTATTCTACTGGATAAAATTCACCAGCACAAATTCCTAAATGCAGAATGAGATACAGTTAAAGAAAAAAACCTCTGGAATTATGCATGAAGAAGAAACATCCCTTCTAAATTTTTGTTACAAAACTCTGTGAATAGAATAGAAGCAATGTTCATTGTTTTGGCCATGGGATATTTGTATAGGGAATTTGAATTTTTTATTTTTTTTTTAGTCTTTGACTGAGTGACAAGTTTAAGATGACATGCAACTTAGTGGGTGTGTGCACATATTTATGAGGAACTTGTGATCTTAGAGAGTGGCATTGAGGTGGGAGGAGTAGAGAAAATATATATTTTAAAATATTTCTCATTTATTTTAAATCTAGTGCAGTCCCAACTTCAAGTCAAACCATTTCCCTTTAGTTAAAGCTAATTGGCGTGATATTCCCAGATAACTCCTGCTATTGTTCTTAAGCTCTGCTGGAAGACTTTTTGTCTTTTTGTTTTCCTTCTTTTTTCTTTCAAAACAGAATGGAGATTCAGACATCTTTAAGCAATATTTCTAGGTTGTATGATACATGACTGCATACTAGGCATGCCTTATGATTCCATGACTTCTCAGCTTATGTATGTGAATGAAAAAAAAGTCAAATTAATGCATAAGTTGTCTTTCTTACAAATTAGGAATCTTGTACATGAGTGAGCATAAAATGCTGTGACACATTCCACAATTTTTAAGAAAGGGTCTGTAAATTCCACTGTATTATATTTCCAATAAATTGAGTTTCAAAGGTATATCTCTGGCGAGGTAAGCTGCCATAAAGGTATATCTCTGGTGAGGCAAGCTGCAAGCCATAAAGATGATTGAGTAGTAGCTCTTTTGCTATCCAAGTTCAGTCCTGTCACTTTCCCCAGACTGTTTGTTACTTGGGACAAGTCAGCTTACTAGTCTTCTAGCATTTCTGTTTCCTAGTTGCAAAATAGTGAATAACCAAACTACCTTTCACCTTGCTTGCTTAAGCAGCAAATTCTGTAGGCAACACAAAATTCTTTATTATGCATATGAACAACATCTCGCCTAGTGTGCCAGGTGCACAAATCATTTTTTTATGTAATTAGTTAAAACGTGAGCTAAACTGGGATAACAAATCCACGTAGATGCTCTTAGCCCAGGGTGAATATAAGGTAAGTAAGTAGAGTGAATTCTCTTTCTTTTAAAAGCTTAACTCGCATTTCCTCATATTTGCTATCCCAGTGAGTTGACATGGGATCATTTGCTACTCAAAGCTGCTTGTTCATATTTTTGAGCTTTTATAGACCTGACTGCTGTGCTCTTAGAAAAGTAAGGGATGTTTATACTTCTTCTTGTACTAGACTTGACTTTGGGGGAGGATTAAGCCTCCTCATCTATGCATAGATGATGTCTGAAATTGCCCCCGTGATGCTTCAGGGAGGAGAAAAATGCGGGAAACTCATTTCCTCCAGGAGAGCTTTTGCTTTCTGATAATTAAATGTTGATGCAATAGAAAGAAATCTGCAGCAGTAAGAGTTGACAGTCAGTGCTGTGACTACTCTTACTGCACTGGAAAATGGATATGTGTTTGTTTACCTTGTGATCCAGAGCAAATTCAAACAGGTTTTCATGAACCATCTGTGCTACGCATTAACCTCTTTGTCTTCCAATTAGAACGAAACAGAAAAGACAAGTCTCTGCATTCAAGTACTGAACTCAGCAAAGAGGCAGCAACTAAAAATATCATCTTTCAGAGATTGTGGTGCCTGCCATATTTCAGCTGAGATGGGTGTGCTCTAAATACAGCATTAACTCATTAAACCAAGCACCAGGCAGACCAGGAAAAACATGAAGTATGCAGAACCATTAAGGCATCTCACCTCAGGTATCTCTGCATCAAAGCCTGCTTTCGAATACATGATATATATCTAGAGAACTATACTGAAGTTTACTGGCTTTACACCAGCAAAATGGTTGACTGTGTCATATCAACCACAAGAGCTTAAGAACAGGAAATGTTTGCTTTCATTCTAGAAATGCAGTAATAACAGATCCTTGCTGACTGTGTATTTTCTTTCCAATTATCCTCTCTAATTCAGATTAAATATGCCTTTAATGAAATTAAATAATCATTTTTCCCCCTTAAACTTCCTACTCCCCATGAGAATAAGCTAGAAGAGTTAGGGTTGGGGTTTTATTTTGTTTTTGTCAACTAACATTAAGTTCAACTGGCTTTATTTTGTATCTTTATTGACAAATCTATATTAATAACAGTATCAATACTGTATTAAACCTGAACTAAGGGAATAATTTGTAATCAAATTGAAATTAATAATGTTGCATGTCACATGGAGAGTCACAGAGTACTATTAGTTTGGTTTATTATTATCTTATTATGGCCATTTAAAAAGCCTGTAATTCTGGGAATTTAAAGGTCATTTTGATTTATTCAGTTTTGTTTGTTATGCGTTTAGAAAACTAATTAAAGAACAAACAACATGATTATATCATTCTTAATGGTAAATATGTGCACATGGGCTAATCATTCTGAAACCTAACAGAATAATGAAGATTGTTATAATTTTCAACATTTACATTACTTCCTCACAAGAATGATTGTTTTTCCCATATTAGAATGTCTTCATGCAAAGTTGTCTTCAGTACTTTGTAAGGTACAAAGGTACTATAAATAATTCCCCCAAGGCCTGGAAGACTAAATGATGTCTAGTTAGTCTGAGCTTTCAGAAAAATGACAAAAACAAATAAATAGAGAGAAAAATAATATCTGAAATAGCCTTTAATCGCCACTACTGACCTATCATTTGTTCATTGCTAAATATTTTTATAAAGCCTTGCATTGTGAAGGCAATTCTTTTGCATTGCCTACTCGATGAAATACATAAGTTCATACTTATGCTCAAGAAAATGCTAGAATGTCTCTTCACTTGAAGAGTCTGAAGCACTTGTACAAATGTAAGTCAGGTTTAAACGCTTTGTTGAATAGGGCTGCATCTTAACTCCATCCTCAGTATTTTGCAGAATCAGGATCTAAGTGAATAGTCCTGCTTCTTCCAGCTCCTACTTGAAGTCGACTTTAAGATGGACCATGACACGTATTGACCCACAGAGCGCAGCGCATCATTACATAACATGATTGTGCCTCTGCTGATAAGGAGGATTGCTGCCAGCTGAAAAGTATGGAAAGGATCCCTATCTGATAGCCACAGTGTTCCCCAAGAAAATAGTGTAGCCATGACAAGAAAATGAACATTCTGATTCAACATAAAAACTGCCATTGCTTTTTGGGTATTGATGGCAAAATGTACCCTTTTGTCCAGTTCAAGACTGATACTGCAATCCATACCAATCCATACCCCTTTCTGCAGCACTAATACATCCAAAAATTGATGTAACATGGATGCCACTTTCGTTAACAAGAAAGAGAAAAATGGAAAAGAGAAAGAACATTAAATTAATCCTGTATCTTCCTCAGAATATACCATTTTTTTACAATATTAACATTTGATTTTGTGGGCTTGTAAATGGTTCCTGATGGCCCTGTCAAAGTCAAAATTTTTGTGACTTCCAAAAGATTTTCAAGACCCTTTTGCTTTTTTTTTTTTCAAAAAAAAAAAACCCAAAACCCCAAAAAACCACCACAATCATGATGTTATGTTTCTGAGATGGAGTTGAAAGATGATGGTTGCAAGCCTAATTCCATCTTACTCTTGCAGTAGGGTCAGGAAATCTATTGCAAACCCAAGTAATTATTCAATGTCTTATCTGGAAGATGGTATTTCTTGAGAGCTCAAATTCTGCTACTGCCGACAGATGTTTTCAGCCAAGGAGAAGTGGATGCATCACCGGCAACATTTCCCACAAAGTCACTGTATCTCCTACTCAAGAACCGACGCTCCCAGCTTATCCAGGGAGAACTGCCAAGGTTATCACCAGAGGCTGGTTGCTGGAGGGCCAGACTGAGAACAGAAGTGAGGGCATGTGAGCACCAACATCAGAAGACAGGTAGCTGCTAGAAGCACTTGTCTGGAAGGGGAGCAGGAGCCAGAGGGAAGGGCCTGTGTAAATATAACCTCTCCTTGACCCAGCCAAGAAGTTTTGAGGCTGACCAGGTAGATGGATACTAAAAAGCAAAAAGGTTGTCCTTTTGTTATTTTGCTCTACATAAACTCTCCAAGTGGAAATTTGTTAAACCTGGCTGTTGCTTCTATGTCTGCTTATATGCAAGACCTCCTCCAGCAAATCAATCCTTACATTGTAATGGCACTCGCTTGACAAGATATGTTTGGCTTAGTGCACTGCTGCTATTTGTACTTTGTGCAGCATCACACATGGATGTGATGTGTAAGAAAACTGAGCAGAGAAACTAGTTTATATGCATAAAGGAGAAGCAGAGCAGGCTGTGCAATAGGATGGTGAAGTGGGGAAGGACTCAATTGCCCTCGGTGCTATGTGATGCACAAAAAGTACCAAATGCCAGTTTAAAATAAAAATACATAGAGATGATCACTGACGAGGTCACTGCATCTTTCATAAATGCTACTCTTTATCCTGTTATTTGCTGATGTGCTTTTGGATTTATTCATTCATCCTTGTTATCCCTTTATTCCTTAAAGAGAGCCTCTAGGTCTCCCAGACGATGGCTGAGTGAGCAGATTGCAGTCTTGGAGAATGGAAGGGGAGGGGTTTTGTCTTCTGACTGGGTAACACCTAGGGGCACTGCTCTGAAACAGGGTATGTGTATGAGCTTTCTTAATGCAGGAGGCACTGCCCCTCCAGCAGAGACTCCTAAAGCAATGCCCCTCTAATGCTTCTCAGATGCCTGGCCAAGGGAAGGTGCAAATGGAAGAGGAGAAACTTCTTATTTTGGAAGGGTGAATCCTACTACCCAGATAGTTCATCTTGAAAACAGTGGCGCAGATTATTACTTCTATTTTTTTCTGCCCCTCAGGTTTAATTGTTACCTCTAGTTTTCTCAGAGGGTAACAGCAGGGGCCTTGCAGTTGTCTGGGATCAAAGATTTGATCAGGTTTGAAGCTATCCCTCTCCCTCTTCTCTCTGCCAATACAGAACCAGGGATGGGGAAAACTTTTAATTATTATTTTTTAAAATTTATTTTTTAAATGTGACTCCTGGACTGAGATCAATTGTGAGGCAGGAGTCCATAATTTGACTCTGAATTTATTTGTGCAGAGATTTCAACTGGGGTAACAGAGAGCTCTTGGATTCCTTAGCCTGCCTTTGGGCTTACTCAGGCAACAAAATACACTGAAACACAGAGAAATATTTGAAAACAGATATGGACATCATGACTCTAAAGGAATAATAACAAAAATTGCAGTTCAGTTCCCATTTACATATGAATATTTTCTTAAATAGCAGAGGAGGAGCAGAGCATACACCTTCCAATTCCTTCTATCAAAACTTTAAGACCAGCAGCTCTGTTCAATCCCAATAAATTTTGAGCTGTCCATGCTTCTATTTGCATCTCTCAGTAACATCAGTGCAATTCCTCTTTGCAATCTGGGATTCAGCTGCATATGCACTTTATAAAGTGTTCTTATCACAAGAAAGGAGAACTGAGCTAGCCCTTATCCGTCACCACTAAGGTGTACAGGTATGGAATTTGGAGTATGGGAATGAGGCCTGATCCTTGCAAGGTGACTTTGCTGGGAATATGTATGGCCTTTGATCCTACTCCTTTCTTTTGGCTCAAGTTCAGAAAACCAAACATAAACTAGTGGTAGAATCAAGACTGAAATCAGTGGACCAAAGTCACTGGATGTAAGGATGTCCAGTATGAAACAAGCGAGAGGTATATTCACAGAGCAGACTCTCTTCTCTGGTCTGTTCCCACCATGATATAGCCCTTCCCTTATGTAGCCTATGAAATATATTAGCTGTCCCTAGCACCTAGGCTTGATTCCTTCTCTGGAGTTCACACCATTTCTGAGCACAGCCGGATCACACCAGAGAACATCATCTGCTCACAGAAGACACTGGTGCTGTTTCTCTGATGCTTTAAGTCAAAGCTCCAGATATGCTTACAAGTTTTTTAGTGTGTAGAACTGGAAAAAAAACATGGTCTTCAGTGGGAGCGGACCAAGCTCAAGCATTGCATGGATGTTTTACTCTGACATTACTCTGCAAGCATCACTGCAGAAAGGATAATAAGCTGGGTTAATGCATCTCCACCTCATCCAGGAGGCTCAGAGGACACAGAGGATAAGATCCCATCTGTCTGCAAAAGACTGTATAAACTTCCACTGAGTCATGCACTGTACTTTGTTAATCTGTAATGAAATTAATTAAAATCTCTCCCTTCCCCAAATATTGGTTAAATATTATGACTCACCTGGTTGCCTTGTGAGCATAATAAAACTTGACAGAATTAGGAGGAGGGGGATGCAGAGAAAGGAGGGGACACAAGATGTTTCTTCCTCTTTGTGTCTTTTTGGCTTTTCAATGCAAAGTCACATTCTGTCATGTTACATACACACCAAAATATTTAGAAACACATAGGGCAAAGATCAGCTTGCAAACGTGAGTTCATGAACTCTGCCAGTGTGCAGATCTCTCTGCCAGAACAGCACAGCATCCCAGAGGCAAGTCAAATGAAAACAGTCAGAATAATGCGCTTAGGCAACAGAAAAGACAATTGTACAGCCAGGATGGATCCTGAACAAAATACATTTCAGCATGTACCTGAGACTTTGACAAAAGAGAACCTCCAAGGTTACCAGGAGTGTTTACTTATTTTTTTATCTACCTTTTTATTATTTCTTTAAAGGAGAAGGAGTGTTTAATTATCAGTTCTCAAGCAAAGGGTGGTTCATCAAAATGTCAGATCTCCAGCTGAGATGTCACCAGTTTTTGTTTGGGATTGTGTGCCAGGCGGCTGTATGGACAGGCAAAGACCTCCAACTGTTCACTGAATGAATTTCCATTCGTGCCTCTCAACATTGATTGAAAGCAAAGGCTGCTGGAGCCCTTGGGCTGTCTTCAGAAATCCATCCCTACCCTGCTAGATCCTTGATGAGGAAAGTAAGTTGGTCCAGATACAGACCGATACAAATCTGAGAGCTCACTATGGTAATGGCGCTTGAACTATTTGCACTCAGTGAGAATCTAACTCCCATGATTCAGTAGCAATACAACTGTGATTGCTAAACCCTGAATTTGAGGGTTCATTTATATGCTAACAGAAGCACCTAACAGCCAAATCTCACTAAGGCATAAAGCATGATGTGCCAGTAGTGCCACACCGATCAGTTCTTTGCAGGGATGTAATCCAAGAAGTATTGCAAAAGTGTTTGTTTGTCACAAGCATGTAACATTCTTCCTAAAACTAACTCCTATAATTTTAATACAACACAGGAGAGCAAAATGAGACAGTAATCCCCAGCTTCCTACCTTGGGAATCTCACAGTTGCAGTCAGGGGGCAGGGACTTGTACGCTGCCAGGGAACAGGACTAAGGTTTTAGACTCCTCGAGAAAGTTGTAGCCAGGGAGACATCAGAAGAGGGCTGTGTGGTGAAGCATCCCTCACCCTCTCAAAAAAAAGTGAGCCATATGTTTAATCAAAGAGTAGATATATGAGACTGCCCCTGACAAGAGGTCCCAGATTCCAGGTGCCAAGTGATTGAAGGCAGCTTCCTGCAGCCTTGCTCAGGAATCTCAGTTCAACGTATGGCCAAGAGTTTCTGACAAACCCCAGTATTCAGTGTTTTTTTTCCTGTCTTCACATCCTTTGACTTTTCTTTGTGCAAACCATCTTTGAGGTGCTTTAGACTTTTATTTCATCGTACAGAACAGCTGAGGTGCCCTACAGGTCCCGTAGTCTGTTCTTTGAGGCAAGGACTATAAAGTTACCACTTATTTTTCCCACACTAAGTAATTTAAATGAAAGGTAAAAAGCCACTATTATCAGTTGAGTACTTGATAGCAATTAGCACCCACAAGTCTTTCTTATTTATTTAAGGAAATAATATGCTTCATAACTGCAACTCACACCTTTTACGTTTTGTTCCCTTCATAGCTTGGTTCCTGGGCAAATGTAAATGGCTTTCTTTCACATAAAGCACCTTTTCAAAAGGCTTATTCAGTAATTTTGTTGGAGAAATTGTTTTATCTTTAAAAAACCCTAAAAGGCAAAAGTAAACAACTAGTAAAGTTCGTTTGCTATCCGGACAATCGTCTCCTGGCAGTTGCAAACAAGCAAGAGGAGCTGGCGGGAAACCATATAAATATGCACACTTCCGAGCTCAACTTTATAATGGCCATTTAAGAGCTTAAACAGCTTCTTGGCTTCTAGTTCTGTGTCTAAACACTGGCTCAGGGTATGGCTTCAAGTATTATGAAGACATTTTTCTAGAACTTCTGCTGTAAGTGTTTGGGGTGTTGTGTATGTCATACTACCAGAAAGTGCACCCTGTTATATTAAATATAGAAGCTCTTGTTAATGCTTTTTTTGTGTGCGTGCAACACCTTTTTCAGCTCAGTTTTTCTTCAGAAATTTTAGTCTGGAACCTTAAGGAGGAACTGTAGCAGATGAACTGTAGCAGTAGGCTGAATCAGGAAAACTATGTTGCTACTTTGATTTACTATTTTGGAGATCCTGTTTTTCCCCTGAACCTTCCTCATCTATTTAGATTGACAGTTATTCAGCACAGGGTAGTTTGATAGGAAAGATGAACATGCTGAAGAAATTGAGACACCCCTGTTCACCTTCAAAGATAATCTACAGGCCTTGTCTGACTTTCAGCTAATCCTTGGCTGAAGATGGTAGGGATGTACATATTTCAATGCTTCATTTTTAAGCACATGGCCCCAGTTTGGAGTTGGAGATTTTTGGAAACTCTACAGGCAAGTACCTGAACTCTGTAGATAGGACTTGTGAAGAAGGATCACCTCAGAGGATCACACCAAAAATCTAAACATTAAGAAAGGGGTGATCTAGATTAAGGGTAGCAGAATAATGCAAGCTTTCTCCAGAAACTCGTCTTTCTTCTTGAATCCGTGCTGAAGGTAGATGTCTCCATCCCTTCAGAATCCAGAACCTAGATTAGTCATAGCATGACTATCTCCATCTGTTACTTACTGGGGAATAAGAACTCTTTCTGGGCTAAACGGCTTCACAACTTCCTCCTGGCAATGAGGAAACCAGACACAACACCTTCTTCAGGGTGAAAGTATTAAAACACGCAAATCCAAAATCTCTCGCCATTATGGACATTCTTTTCAGACTCTAGAGTCTTTAGAGATGAAACATATACATTTGGACTCTAAAGAGGGAAGGGAATTTAGTTTTGTCACCTCCTAGCAGCATGTTCTACCACTAGTATCAGTTTTACTGCAGCTGACCACCTCAAAGGAAAGCACCTTAGAATCATAGAATCATAGAATGCTTAGGGTTGGAAGGGACCTCTAGAGATCATCTAGTCCAACCCCCCTGCACACGCAGGGTCACCTAGAGCATGTGGCACAGGACTGCATCCAAGCGGGTTTTGAAGATCTCCAGAGAAGGAGACTCCACAACCTCTCTGGGCAGCCTGTTCCAGTGCTCTGTCACCCTCACTGTTAAGAAATTTTTCCTTAAGTTCCTATGGAATTTTTGATGTTTCAGTTCCCGGCCATTTCCTCTAGTCCTATCAGTGGCCACCACTGAAAAGAGACCATCACCGTCCTCTGCACTCCCTCCCTTGAGGTATGTATAGACACTGATTAGATCCCCTCTCAGCCTTCTCTCCTCCAGGCTGAACAGGCCCAGCCTCTTGTACTGTGGAGCCCAGAACTGGACACAATACTCCAGATGCGGCCTCACCAGGGCTGAGTTCTGATTTTTCACGCTATGTGACCAAATCTAAGGCACCCCATAATCGCTGCTGTATCAGTTCAAAAAATACTGCCTTTGATGTCCCAAAACTACACTGCTTTTTAGAAATATGCTAGCTAGTGAATGAAATGTCATCAATAAATGCTATTTGTGTACATTGAAAATATCTAAGTACTTTTTGCGCATGTACAACAAACAGCTGGGAATATTCAGGATAATATGCTGGACAAATTTAGTTGAGGGCATAATGTACCACACCTACTAAAATCTCCTGGGACTTTGACTGAAAAGGATATGCAACATGTTTTTTTCTCTAAATGGGGTACATCATGTATTTCTATGTATTATCGTGCATA
>NW_010586091.1:8961-26161 GCF_000705375.1 Tinamus guttatus
TCCCCCCTGCCGGCCTCTCGCCACTTTTGTTCCTGGTTAGCGCTCGCATGATTCCCCCTTCTGAGCAGGCCTGGTAATTAAGCTGCAAACTGCTGAAGATAGCAGGACAGAATAGAACATAGAATCGTTAAGGTTGGAAGGGACCTCTAGAGATCATCTAGTCCAACCCCCCTGCACATGCAGGGTCACCTAGAGCACGTGGCACAGGACCATGTCCAAGCGGGCTTTGAAGATCTCCAGAGAGGGAGACTCCACAATCTCTCTCTTGGCAACCTGTTCCAGTGCTCTGTCACCCTCACTGTTAAGAAATTTTTCCTTAAGTTCCTGTGGAACTTTTGGTGTTTCAGTTTGTGGATGCCTTTTAATAACATGCCTGTGACCTAGGGAGAGGAAAAAAAAAAAAAAAAAGGTCTTTTCAAAAATGCAAATATTTCAGACATAATTTTCCAAATGAACCTCTCGGCACAAAAATTGGGCTTAGACAAGAAACTAGTTCAGATTAAAATTATACAGAATTTTTAGGATCACAAACACCATTTTTTATTCCATCTGCTTGAACACAAGGAAAGCCTGACATTCATAATGACCTATTATCTGACAAATAAGCAATTTCCGCCCCTCCCCCCCATATTAAAATCTACATGCAGGCCTTTCTATCTACTGCTATCTGATTAGCAGAATTTGCTAGAATAGACAGTCAGCTATGTGGTCATAGGATATATAACGTGTATATATAATGCAATGAAACCTCTTAAAAAATAGCGAGGATACAATGCTCAGAGTGAGAGGAACAAAATATCTGAATTGTAGTAATATATTTTTTCTGGAAATCATTACATACAGTAATCTTTTTTTTCTGAAAAATTACTGAATACACCCATGTCACTCATAGTACAGAGCACAATCTTCTCTTGACAGGTCCAGAGTCAAACAGCTCAGATCTAAGTTCTTTAACAGAGCTGTTTGGGAGCTGGTAGATGCTTAGCTCAGTTTACATTCCTTCCCTGAGGTGACTGCAGCTCCTCTGCAGGGCTGTCACTGTAAAACTGAGGGCTGTTTACAGTTAGCAGGCCCAAAAAGCTTAATATTTCTTATGGATGTGTGGCAATTCTGCAGGAAAAAGAGCCATGGCATAAAAAGAGAGTTTTGAAAAGTTTTGATGAACATACGCTTAAAACAAATATGCAAGGAAAATAGGCCAAACAGAACGGCATTATAGAATGGTGCATATAGAATACGATAAACACCCTCTTTACCTGATAATTACTAAGGCAACTATTCACTGCATTATCATTCACTAAGCGAACAGTCCCTTAATCATCTTGGTGGCTCTCCGCTTGACCCTCTCTAGAAGCTCAATGTCCCTCTTGTACTGGGAAGCCCAAAACTGCCCCCAATACTCCAGGTGCAGCTTCACCAGTGCTGAGTAGAGGGGGAGGATCCCCTCCCTCGACCTGCTGGCAACGCTCCTCCTGATGCAGGCCAGAATCCCATTGGCCTTCTTGGCCACGAGGGCACACTGCTGCCTCATGGTTAATTTGGTATCTACCAGGACTCCCAAACTGACATTTATTCTATGCCACTGCTTCCATACTGCAGTATTTCCATACTGCATTTGTGGCTGAACATGTATTTGCTTCTTAACAGCAAAGCTAAATTGTCTTGTACCACTTCAAAGAAAACAATTTACTTCATTTGTGCAGGTTCTCTCCCTCCTGTACTCTCCCTCCCCTCATATGCACCTGCCACTGTCCACCTTCAAAGCCATGCTCACAAATCGCTAAAACAGGTGCCTCCAGACCCTTTAGGACAGTGAGGACAGATCTACTGACATCCTGGGGAACTACCTGTGTTGCATAAAAGCAGCTCTAATTTGTAACATCACTTGCATGCAGATGCGATTCCACTCTGCCTATAAGCCTGAGGAATAGGAGCCAACTCCACATCAGGAGCTATAGAGTTGTACTAGCACTGTGCAGTACTTGAAAAATCAGTCTTGCTGGGAGGCTGCACATGAGTTTGCACACAACTAATGAGCCCCACATTAGTTTGAACACAAAACAACTCTACCTGCAGCTAAACAATTTCTGATCAGAACCAGCCTGAGTCCAGCTCGAAGCATGATAACTGTACACTTACTTATGCCTACCATAGAAAGACTATGTCACATACTCTTCATATCCAAGGCCTGATGACAAGAATGCCATAGGGCAAGATTAGTCTAATATGCTTTTTTTTTCCTAAAAAAATTATTTTCCATGATTTTCCTAATTTTTTCCAGCATATTCTGACTACCATGATAGTCCCTCAGAGTCACTAGGATGAAGCAACACTATTTGGTGAGGTATTATAACTTGGCACAGGCTCCTGTACACCTGCTTCTATTGCTGTTCTCCTGTTTCTACATTTCCATGCTGTACACTTGCATCTAATCAAATAGGTATAGATGTTCATCTTCAAAGTAGTATGCTAAATATTTCAATTTATACTCAAAATGATTACTCATTTCAATCATTTTCTATGATAAAGCATAAACTGATATAAAAACAAACTTGCAATTTCTTTCCTATGCCTTGCCACATTTATGTGCCGTAAGGAGAAATGTTAAACTGTAAACTCATAAAAAGATTAGAATTTTTGCCAAAGATACTAACCCTAGACCATGCTTTTCCCTCTACTGCTCAAACTTGTTTGATTAATAGCTTTTTGGATACTTATGCTTTATTGCAAATATTGATGTGCCTGCTAATACAGAGTGTTAATTCAAAACTTTGGAGGCTGAAGGGTATAAATCTCTTTCATTCCGTCTTCGTGTGAATTCATCATAAAGAAAGTTCACCTAGAACAGGCACCAAAAATAAATAAATAAACGAATAAGAGCCATGAATGAATTTGAAGAAACGTCAGGTTTCCCAGTGATAAGCTGGCAGCATGTGTAACGAGTGCCTCCCTGCAGGCAGAGCTGCTGCTCAGTGGGAAAGACAAAGTCCTCTCATTAGGCCGAAATCCCTGGTCACATGTGTGTTCTGGTGGTTTTGTCACTGCCTGAATTAAACAAATCTGTAGGGAGACTGCCAAAAGTTTTCCAAGAAATGCAGCAAATCATATAATCTGCTAGAGGTTTGTGCACTGTTTTCATAGCAGCACGAGAATTCCTATCCTGAAGATACAGGAGACCTTTCCAGAGAGGGAAAAAAAAAAAAAAAAACAACTCAGTGCACTGTGCATATTACAAGTGAGCTGTTCTTCTAGCTTTAAAACTTCGGTTCTGCTTCTGTTTTTTGAGAAAAGATGAATATTAATAGAGGTCTTGTCAAAACTCCTGAATATATCTTTGTACCAGGCAGATCAAGTCATTCTCCTCTAAGCAAACCACACATAAATAGCATTGTTCGGCTAATTCCTTACACTTCCATCCACAAAAATCTGTTTCGAAGAGAATTAGGCAGCATTTACATTGATCAGAGAGTAGAAGACCAAAATTCAAAAAATAAACTCATTAGAAATTAAATGAAAAACAGGAGGCCATTGTTTCTGTAATATTCTCATGATAGTATGTGAAAACAGAAGAGAATGCTAAGAGATTACTTAGCCAGAGACCTGCAAATAAAGACCAAGAAAATGTTTAGTAAGTTTGATAGCATATTCTACTACTTGACAGAGCAATTCAGCTGAACTGTTACTTCCTGTAGAAGTACACAGTTCAACAGTAATGTCAAAATGGAGATGGAAATTAGCAGAAAATATTTGATAAATATATAGAAATTATGTCCTATATTTACTTTTTCTCTCTGAATATTGATTTCTGTTTTATATTGATCAATTACAATAGTTTTACATTTTAAATTTCCATCTCTGTGCCCAAAGTTTAGAGATTTGGAGTTTTAACTATATTATTTTCAATCTCATAAAGCTACTTATTCACAGAAAACAATTTTGCAAATAGCTACCTTAATTCGAAATGGCTCTTACCTTTCATTACAATTAGACAACTAGGCAGAATGCACTAACAAAACAAATTGCACTGATTGCTATATGAAGGCATGAAGAGGAGGATGGGGCAGGAGGTGGAAGTAACAGTAAGGTTACGGAGGAAATAAATAAAGTTGCAGAGAATCAACGGAATGTTATATCAGGAGTTTACAATGAAATATTTTTAAAGTAGCTGAATCAGAACATATGTAGTGAGGAGAACTCCAGGTTAATGCCCTTTATGAAGAGAAAAATATTCTCTATCGAACAGTAACTATTTTTGCTAGGAGCAATGTGGCTGTCTGAAACCTGGCTCTTCTTTTGGCCAGTTCTTCCCAGGCTAAAGAGAACACAAGACAAACCTTTGAGATGAAGGCTGCTTGTGGTCTTTGCACAGGGCTGATATAACCAGTTATGAATTGGTAGCACCAGAGAGGCTGCCAAGCCACAGAATTGAGAAGAACATACCATTTTTAGCATTAGGACAGTCCTGCCCAGTAAAATCTCAACTTCTCTTCTTCAAGAGCAATTAAACATGTTTTGTTTTTTTTGTTTTGTTTTGTTTTTTTTTAAATTCTTCTGAAACTTCTTTCCTCTAGGCCTTAACTGACCCTAAACAAAAGCATTCAGCTGGAGACACTGGTGAGGCATGAGTCACAGTGGAAGTTGACCTTGAGAATGAGTATTCTTTGGCTTCCCCTTTTCTCTCCCCTTTCCCACAGTCTTCTCGGACATAAAGTTCTTGTTCTTCTCTTCCTCATACCTAGCCTGACAAAATATTTCAGTAAAAATTATTTTAAGGAATGGTAACAAATGAGACAAAGCAGAACACATGGAAGAACACTACCAGCTGGAAATATTGGAAAGGGCTACAAAGAAAGAAGCAAGGAGCAACTCGCAAATGACATACGGATTTAGTACTATCTATGTTGACTATGATGACTATCTATGTCATATGACAGGTCACTTAGATGAGTAAGGAGTTGTGACAGTTACTTTTACTATCTAAATTAATGAAGAACAGACTGTATCGTTAAATTGATTATTGTCCAGGAGAAGTGTCCTTGCAATGTCACTGAGTGTTTTAAGACCCTCTTCCCCACCCAAAAAAAACTTTGTTACACAGAATCACAGAATGCTTAAGTTTGGAAGGGACCTCTAGAGATCATCTAGTCCAACCCCCCTGCTCCAGCAGGGACACCCAGAGCATGTGGCACAGGGTGGCATCCAGGTGGATTTGGAAGATCTCCAGAGAAGGAGACTCCACAACCTCTCTGGGCCGCCTGTTCCAGGGCTCTGTCACCCTCACAGGAAAGAAATTCTTCCTCATATGGAGGTGGAACTTCCTGTGTTTCAACTTGTACCTGTTACTCCTTGTCTTGTCACTGGTCACCACCAAGAAGACTTTGGCCCAATTATTAGTTGCATGAAAAGTTAAAATTCCAATACATTTTTTTTCACTCTGATAGAATAAAAGAAGATATCTAATGTCCTAAGACAACTAAATGAAAACATTACCACACTGATTATAGCAGTGAGTCTGCACTTTCCACTTTCAGTCAGATACTCAGACTGCTATAGTACAAAAGATTATTTTAAAATATTGGACCAACATTATTAATCTTATTCCTTCTGCCCTTCCCCCCCCAAAAAAGCAGTGTGCTTAAATGTTTTTACAAATTATTCTCATTATAAACAGTTAATGCCATCTTATTACTCTGCTAGCAACCACATAGCTTTCTGTTAATTCAGAACTGCAAACTGGTTTGTCCGTTTTGAGATGCTTTGTATTATGCCTATTACAAATTCAACCACGCAAATAACTTGCATGCTCTTCATGAAAATGTTTCTCTTATTTCCTTTGAAATTTGGATTTAAAAAGTTCTCACATTTAACCACTTTTTTGTGAAAAAAAAAAAAAGCCAGAGCAAGTGACAAAGACCTGTTTACAGAGACTGTTCCCATTCACAAGCAGGTGGAAGAGACAAGGTTATTGACTACTGGAGACATCACTCTCTAAAAGGCCAAGTTTAAGGTCTCAGTAGGCAGTGCTCTGGGTGGTACAGGAAACTATTAATCACAGCTGATCAGTGACAGATGGAAATTTGTTCATATACAAAAAGGTTCAAGAACACAGTTTGTACATGACTGGTATGAGTTCGAGTATATGAAGTATATCAGCAGCAGGAGAAGAAGAGGTGTGTTCCATGGCGCTATATTTCAGTTTCTTCAATGGAAGAAGTGGAATGAACGTTACATAAAAATACAAGGCTAAGTACCAGAAAAGCATCCTCATAATGGAATATTTGAATAATGAAAATATTCATCATGAATGAGATCACAGACTTATTACTGATGGCAATGTTAGTAATAGGTGGCTAACATGCAGTTGTGTTATATATGCTAGTACTTTTGTGGATACGAAAGGTTAAGTGAGTTTTATTTTCAGAGTATCTCTCTCCTACAAGTAAAATGCACAGTTAAAATGAGACACAACTTTGGCTGTTTCTGCCTGAACATGCAGGGATTATTGTCAAAGAAAACCTCTCTTTAATTATGCACAGGGCATGTTTTCCTGATCCTCATGTGCCCTGGGAACATGTATCAAAATAGGAAGTGAACTGATGACAGTAAATGGCATCACTAATGTCAGACAAGAAAGAATACATTCCACCTACAAACAAGTTTGCTATGCATGCACCCCTGAAATTCCAGCAAAAATTTGCTTGAAAGGAGGATTCATTTATAAACTTATCATAACTTCGAATGTGCCCTTCTACAGATGAAAAAGCAAAACGTGATGAATAAGAAACCAGTCTTTTAAACAAAGTAACACGAGAGCAGGATCACTTGAAAATCCCTTTTTTTCCCTCAGTGCTTCACATTGCTGACGTGAAATAGTTAAGAGATCAGTATTTTGGTGCAGCAGTGAGCACCATCTGGTCAATTTTTGACCTCTGTGGTACCATGTTGCCTACAGATAGGTCTTAAAGGCTCCTCAAGAACTCCATTGGATTTAAAATTATAATTTTAAAGGCAAAAATGGAAGAGTTGCTTCTGAATACTGCCTTACCTAATCATTAGAAACTGCAACTGCTTATGCGTGGAATTAATATGGAGAAATGTTTTTCATAGAAATTTGTAAACTGGAGTTTCATACAGTTTTGTACATTTCCAGATGATTATTGAATTTGCTTGGAGACAGGAGACTAAGGCTGCTTCAATCACAAATTATTTCACATATTCATAACTGAATTTGAAAACATAGTTAGTTCTTAAGAAGTGTAAATCTACTAAAGCAATTTGTGCTTTTATGCAGGTTTTTCCTCTGCAGTACACAAGCAATGGAAATAAACATAAAAACAGCACAAAATAATATTTTCAGAACTTTGTTTGTTACCATAAAATAATGCTCTTTAAAAAAATGATTTCCTCCTTCCCCTTTTCCTTCTCTGTATAGTGAAGGAAACCTCCCAGCACAACCCTGGAACTGATCTTGTGTGTTACAGTTCCAACTACTAACCCAAAAGAAAAATCCTCCTTCCCGCGGAAAAAGGACTGAAGCTCCTGGCTTCAGTTTAATAGTTTATAGCTCCCTGAGGTGTTCAACTACTCACTTCGTTCCTTTGTAAATTTATACCATGAAGCAAAAGGAGATATTTATACGTAACCATGGTACGTTTTAGAACAGCAAGGGCTATTATACGAAAAACCTTTATGTCTTTAACCCCTTTCTCAAGGGGAAGATATTTCATGAAAATAATTCACTGTTTGAATGCAGGGCAATGGCATTGTTAACTTGATAGAAAAGCATCAAGGGCTTAAGAACTTCATACTTTCTCTGGTCAATCAATAACAGGTAAAGCACATTATGAGAGGGAACAGCGTAAGCGATTAATTCTAAACCTCACATACTTCTCTGCATCACATGGAAAATTACAAAGTGTCTGCCTGTAGTAAGAACTTAGCATCCTATCTACTGTGGAAAAATCTAGGAAAGCATACAAGAAAATTAGAGCAGGTTCTGCAGACAGGCAGAA
This sequence comes from Tinamus guttatus, assembly GCF_000705375.1. Next base: position 16,974 of record NW_010586091.1, read on the forward strand.
TTTTTAACATTTTCACGTTAACTATTTGGAAGATGGGCTCATTATATAAAATAACAATATTTAAATATACTGTATTTTGAAAAATTGATTACTATTGTTTAAAGAAGCTTACTTAAGCATTAATATCAACGTCTTAACCTAAAAAGAATACATCCCATCAATCTCAGGCCAAAAATATACAATTCTTTTTCATGTACATAAACTTGCCCCAAATTAAACAAACTGGCTTCAAAGGTCTACAAGACCAGAACTGAACTCTATCACCTTTGCAGGTCACTTTATTTGAAAACACTGTCCTTGATGTGTTGAAGTTTACTGGGCTCCATCCACACGGTTTTTTATTAAACATTAGATCTGATTCCATGGGGAAAAAAAAATCCTTCTTCTGGAATCTTACAGCTTGTGCCAGGAGCTTTCAATTTACAGCTTTTTCTGACACTATTTGAAATGTAAGCCTATAAAAAGACTTTGCATAGTATTCTCTCTTGCTGTTTTTTCCCTACCACAGCAATTGGAAGACATCATAGCCCTTAGTTAACCACATGAGGAGGCTTTCATTTGCCAAGCTTGGCTTTGTCATATTATTTGACTCAAGGGAATTCCAGCTGGCTAAAATGTTTTATGACAACACACAGGATCATTCTTGGCCTAGAGGAGTTTTTACTTTCCTTACTATAATCACTTAATATACTTTTCTGCAGTCATCACTGCAGAAAGTCCATGCTGACACAGCAACTACCTACAAAAGTTTGATTAATATCATGAGTCATGACCACTATGACAGAATACAGTGTAGCAGGAGCTAGTTAAATCTAGTAAGAGAAAACATATTCACAACTCAAGAGAAAAAAAAAAAAGTAGAAATATATGCATTCAGCTTGCTCAGCAGGAGCTGCAAACTGGAAGGCTCAAGCATAGTTGACATGTTTCAGAGCCTTTTAGCTCCTCTACAATTCCGCAGATTGGGGATGATAAACATTTTCTGGTTTTCTTTTTCTATCAAGAGAAAAGGAAATACCTTAACAAAATGCAGTTTTTGTACACGATATAAATACAACAGGTTAAACATCTGAGATCTTTTCATAAAGATACTGCCCATAGAGTTAGCCCATTATAGGTTTCCAATGGTTTATCTGGATCAACAAACCAAAATGTTTCAATTTTACCTATTAGTAGCTTTGACTGAAATTCATCTTTTGAGCACAATAGTTCTATTTTGGTATAATGTCACCTGCCAATGAGAAAATGCTTAACTAAAATTCTTCCAGTAAGCCCTGCTGTGTACTTAGAAATGTCATCTGGAGAGAATTTATTTAAGCTTGTGTTATTCTGCAAAATGGTCATTCAAGTGCAACACAGAGGTTGTGTGTCACATTTCTGACACTGAAGCTCTCTAGAGGTCCCTTCCAACCCTAAGCATTCTATGATTCTATGATTCTATGATTCTAAGCCTTTGTGCACTAATGGCTGTTTACACAGGTGAATCCTGTTGAGCTGCCAAATTATAATTACTCCACAAGACATGAAAAGACCCAGTGACCACAAGTTCCTCTGTCTAAAGACCTACAATATTTTGTTCAGGATTGAGGGCTGCAAAGCATCTCTCATTTGTCTGAATAAATCTGGATTTATCATGCAGTTAGAGATGCTTTTATTTAACCACAGCTGCTAACTGCTGTCTTCTGCTTCTTTTCATGTGTTGATAGTTCCTCTCTTTCACTACCAGGCTGATTCACAGAACTGCACTGTATTCCAAGGAAATACACACTAACTGTATCCAGATTTGACTTTATCTTGACAGCTTGGAATTTCTAGTCTCTTCTAAAACAATACAAGCTTTTAAAACACGACCTCAAATTAATTGAAAAATAAAGTCTGTTTGTTACAACTTGAAATACCTCATCGTTTTCAACTACCAGGTAAACAAAATGTTTTGACCAAGTTATTCCAGTCCTGCTTGTTCCTGTGACTAAAGAAGGACAGTAAAATTTTCTTTATATTTGTCATTACCCATAAAGCTATGCCAGGATATACATGTAAGACAGCATCTCCCCAGTGGGCATGGAGGGCCAATGGCATATTGTTGAAAGGAAAGAGGAAAGGTGCTTCTGTATGTGCTTTCTGAACAAGATTTCCTACATCTACTGACTCCCAACAGAAACAGTTATTCAGTATCCAAAATGTGTAAAAACAAACAAACAAACAAACAAAAAAACCAAAAAAAGGAAAAGAAAAAAAAAGCCCTTTCATGATGCTCATGCAGGGAAAAATATCTTTATGGACATACAATGTACTTTGCCATCAAATATGATATTCCCACCTGTTTAATAAATCACTATTATTCTACACCACTTCTGTTCCCTTGAAAACACAATAGGAATGAACACAAAGCAGACCTCAGTGTGAACTTGGGAAAGATACAAAGGTGACTTGTCCCTGCACTCAGCACGTGATTGCTGAACTCAAATATTTGGGTCTGGAGATGCTGGCACCTGACTATGTTTACTGAGAATAAAAAAAAAAAGGTTAATAAAACCAATGCAAAACTTCCCACCCCTTTGCCTGTGAACAATCACCTGAGATGCTCTTTTGAATAATTTGTGTTTGCTATTTGGAAAGCCAAACTGTTCTTGGCTATACAACTTGCCCTTGGCAGCATTTTATTTCTCTTTGATTTGCAATGATAGTATGGCAAAGGGGCTAGCTTCTAAAGCATCTGTTTGACCCATTTTAGAATTAGATAACTTCTTCCCTATGGAGCTAAGTCATTACTGTTGTGCAAAACTGCAATTCCTTGATGGTGCTTTACTGTGCTTGCACAAAGGCATGGTGATATACCTAAAAAAGGAAAAGGAATGGTGATATACCTAAAAAAAGCATTAGAGTACAGGAGAACACATTTAGTAGTGATAGCAGCCTGAAGATGTGTGGTGTTTGCAGATCCTTTTATTTGTCCCAAGATGAGCAATTTTACTCTCACTGTTTCTATTTAGCCATTAAATAGAAGCTCCCAGTATTAGTTTCATTAAAGTTCATCAAAAGCACCAGTAATAACAATGAAAGAGCACCATAATCAGAATTATACGGCAACAAAATAATGCTATAAAAAGCTGGATCGGCTATGTTCTTGCATTCACCTACTGTCAGTACATCCCAAAACATAACTCTTTGAAGCCTTATGACACAGAAAAAGCTAGCAACTATCCCCTTTGGATGGTAAAAATTTGGTTCATAATTGTAATTACCAACTTCACAAAAAACTCATCACCTTCTTTGTGGTGAAGAAGTGCACCTTTGCGGAAAGGTCAGGCTTTTCTCCCTAGCACAAAAATAAACTGAAATACATCACAGATAACAGTTTGGTAGCTGTGCCCACTACAGTCTGCTGCATCATCAAGCACAGACCTCAGGCTTATTTTATTCTTCCTGACTGGAAAACAGTACGATAGATCATCATCCCCACTTCTGACTTTTTGTCAGAAATTCTTGTTGAAACCAACAGTTAAGTTGGTTATAACTTAACTAAGTTGGTTCAACTAATAATAGTTAAGCAATAGCTGGCAACAACAAAAACAAACTATTCAAAACCAAGCAAGTCTCTTCTATGGAATTTTCAATAGCTCCAGATGAATGTCTAACAGTCTAATAATTGGGATGCCCAGGTAAGACACTGCAAAAGCAGTACAAGCATCTCACTTTCCTGGGAAATGTGACTAAGCCATCTCAGCTGAGTCTTCTAATGAGTTTCAGAAAACCTGATGAAAAGTAGAACAGCTTTAACTTGAGTTTCACACAGCGAGCCACACATGGTAACTTAATACAGGCTCATGTTGCAAAAGTCAATTCAGAGATAGTCATTGAGGGACAGTTTTTTTCCCAAAACTCTTAATCCATATATATATATCATATGTTATTATACAGCAAAAAGGCTGGAAATACCATTTAAGTGAGTAATGATTACTCGTATGGTTCTAATGAGTCTTCGGTAATGCACTTTAAACTTAAACTGGTCACATCAGTTCTTATGCAATATTTTACATGACTTTTCTAAGGCTACATTGACAACATAAAATAATTCCAGTCTATGAGAGAAATGTCAGATTATAGTCAGATTTTCATTCTCTTTCTCACTTGGGCAAGTCATCCCATTGACTTCAGTGACAAAAATCTGTGACGTATATTTGGCTGAAGCGTAACTATCCAAAAAGCAAAGCGTTGTGGTGTGTCAATACATAGTGATTTGAGGGACTAAGTGCCACATTCTCTGATCTTCCTTGTGCCAGAACAAGGATATGCAGAATATAGACACAGAAAAATACATACCTGCACAATTTTGTTTACAAAGTTGTAAACTGCATGAAAAGCAGAGACATAATTCAGTTCTGACATTTTAAGTACTTAAAATGTTTTTAAGCAACATTTGCATATGAAAGCAAGTTTTCTGAATGATGTCTGTTATTTGATTCATTTGATTCATTTGCCTAGGTAGGAGGACTTTAAACTAGGCAAGAAGGGGGAAGGGGAGTGGCACACTGACAGGGCAATCAGTACCACAGAGCCAAAGTCAGATGGCATCCAGCGGGAGTACGGTAGTGGGGAAGTGAGGATAGGAAATGATTATAGAGGGTCCTCTTTCACCCCTCCTGGGAATCCTGCAGGCTCAATTACTCCCCTGAAATGCCTGTACACCAATGTGCGAAGCATGGGGAATAAGCAGGACAAACTGGAGATCTCTGTGCGGTCCCAGCATCATGATCTCATTGGAATCACAGAGACATGGTGGGATAGCTCACACGACTGGAGCGCTGCCATGGAAGGCTATGTGCTCTTTAGGAAGGACAGGCTGGGAAGGCGAGGTGGTGGAGTTGCTCTTTATGTGAGAGAGCAACTGGAATGCATGGAGCTCAACCTGGGAGTGGAGGATGAGCGAGTTGAGAGCTTGTGGGTAAGGATTAGAGGGCAGACTAATGTGGGAGACACTGTGGTGGGTGTCTGCTACAGGCCACCTGACCAAGACGAGGAGGTTGATGAGGCCTTCTATAGGCAGCTGGATGTTGCCTCACGGTCACAGGCCCTGGTTCTCATGGGGGACTTCAACTACCCCGACATCAACTGGGAGGACAACACAGCCAGGCATAAGCAGTCCTGGAGGTTCCTGCAGAGCGTCGACGATAACTTTTTGACGCAGGTTGTGGAGGAGCCGACGAGGAGAGGTGGGCTACTGGACCTCGTGCTATCAAATAGGGAGGGCCTAGTAGGAGATGTTAAGGTGGGGGGTAGCCTCGGCTGCAGTGACCATGAGTTGGTGGAGTTCACGATTCAGCGAGGAGGAGGCAGGGCTGTAAGTAGCCTTGCAACGATGGACTTCAGGAGGGCCAACTTTAGCCTCTTCAGAGACCTCCTCGGTAGAATCCCATGGGCTAGTGCTCTAGAAGGAAGGGGGGCCCAAGAGAGCTGGTTAGTTTTCAAGCGGCACTTCCTCCACGTCCAGCAACAGTGCATCCCTGTGTGTAGGAAGGGAGGCAGAGGGGGCAGGCGACCTGCGTGGATGAGCCGGGAGCTTGTGGCAATGCTCAAGCAGAAGGCAGCGGTATACAGAATGTGGAAAAAAGGACAGGCCCCCTGGGAGAAATACAGGAACATAGTCAGGGAGTGCAGAGATGCGACAAGGAAAGCTAAGGCACGTCTGGAAGGCAAGCTGGCAAGGGACGTTAAAAATAACAAAAAAAAATTCTTCAAATACATTAACAGCAAAAGGAAGATCAGGGAAAACGTGGGTCCGCTGGAGGACGGGATGGGCACCTTGGTTACAAATAACACAGAAAAAGCAGAGTTGCTCAATGCCTTCTTTGCTTCGGTGTTTACCAAGGGCAGCCCTTTAGAGCCCCAGGCCCTAGAGGCAAGAGAAGAAGCGGGTGGAGAGGAAGACTTGCCCTGGGTAGAGGAAGATTGGGTCAGAGAGCACCTAAGGAACCTCGATACCCACAAATCCATGGGCCCTGATGGGATGCACCCCAGAGTGCTGCCGGGAGCTGGCAGATGCCATAGCTAAGCCGCTCTCCATCATCTTTGAAAGATCCTGGAGAACGGGGGAGGTGCCGGAAGACTGGAAGAAGGCCAATGTCACGCCAGTCTTCAAAAAAGGCAAGAAGGAGGACCCAGGCAACTACAGGCCAGTCAGCCTCACCTCCGTCCCCGGAAAAGTGATGGAACGGCTCATACTGGCTGTTGTCTCCAGGCACATGGAGGACAAGAAGGTGCTCAAGAGTAGTCAGCATGGATTCACCGGAAAGGGCCAGAAACTGAAGCATCAAAAGTTCCACAGGAACTTAAGGAAAAATTTAACAGTGAGGGTGAGAGAGCACTGGAACAGGTTTCCAAGAGAGGTTGTGGAGTCTCCTTCTCTGGAGATCTTCAAAACCTGCTTGGATGCAGTCCTGTGCCACGTGCTCTAGGTGACCCTGCGTGTGCAGGGGGGTTGGACTAGATGATCTCTAGAGGTCCCTTCCAACCTTAAGCATTCTATGATTCTATGTACTGATGGGTCACACTATCTCTTTTTTTCAGATAAAACTGGGAGCTGCAGATGAATAAGAGAGATCACTTCCTAGCTCACTTAAATATATATTTCAGGAGATAAATTTAAGTGTTATTTTTGACAAGTTCCTGGCTTCTAGGGATTAGCAGGAATATGCCCTGCCCCTCCCCTCCCCCCCTTTTTTTTTTGTTAAGAAAAGTTTCTTACTATTTTCAGAAAGAAAACCCAAACGGAAACATAGTGTGGTTTAAGTCTGCAGACCAACTAGCATATTAAAAAAAAAGGCAGAACCATCCTGAGTGCATTTATTTCACTGTGAAGAACCATTACTGCATATCTTTTTCTCAAGAACATTTGATAAACCTAATCAACTTATGGCAGCATAATATCAGGAAAGTGGAATGTGTGCCCTCTATTGAGCAAAGAGCGTATAATAGTTGCACACAGAATGCTAAAGATCCCCGTTACAGACTTTTTTTTTTGGTTTGAAAAAGGTAGCCTAAAGCGGTACTGAAAATTAGAGAGCAGCTCAAAGGACAGATTACTAATATATACAGTGCAGGGCAAGGAAAGTTTCAGAATAGCAGATGGATTTAATGTTTCTTCTATTCTGATAACCATTATTATTGGTTATCAAAATTATTATTCTGATAGCCATTGTATTATTACTGCAAAGAGTAGTAGCAGAGAGCAGCCACCCAGGCAGCTGGACCACAGCGACAGAGGCAGCAAGAACTTCATAGGTTACTTATGAGGTAGAAATGCAACTTTTATAAAGCAGCATTATCAGAATAAACTATTGGAGTACCTCCATATGCGATTGCCAGGCTCACAGCAGGAGAGAAACAAAACAAATTATGTTTCTATTTATTTTTACTTACTGAGTCTACCTGCTTCAATAGTATTTACATTTTTTCCTCATCCTGCCAGTAGCAAAGAATCCTATCTTACATAACAAACATTTGAAAGCCTTGTTTCACAGTCGGCTAGGTTCCATATTCCCAAGCCAGAACCTCAGTGAAACGCTTGCTTCTGATATCGAGATCACCATCACACGGTGAACACGCTGCACTCATCCTAACTAGATCAGCAGCATGGCAAAAGGGCTGTTAGGCAACAGGGCTGTTTGCTAGTTACAAGAAAGCAATGGGAAAATGAGGAAAGATGCCCTGTGTGGAGGTAGAGCGGGAAATTAGCACACAGCACTTGCTTGGTATTTGGGACAGGCAGCTGTGCAACGTGAGCTGAAGAGATTTATTGAACCAGACTCTGGGTGAGGTCAGCTGAGGAAGGTGACTTGCTGTCTTGTGGTTAGACAACAGCAGGCCATGTTGAAAAATAAGGTTTTACCACTTAAAAAGCTTTTATACTGAAAAGCAAAACAGAAAAATCAATAGACTCAAGTGGCCAATAGGTATTGGATACATAGAAGCATTTGGCTAGGCACAGCGTATCCCCGTATAAACGTTTTGGTAAAAACTTCTTAGTACAAGAGTGAGCTATTCACTTTAAGGCTATTATTTATTCTAGAAACACATTACTGCTATTTCAAAATTTGTATTATTTCACTTTTATATTCTACATAAACATTCAACAAAATACTCTATAAAAAAAACAGGAAAAAAGATAGGACAAGAAAATATATTAGCATAAGAAAACCTGTATTTATTAAGCATTCATCTAATTTGTTCTCTTTAATCCCATTAATGACTGACTCAAACAATGGGTTATTCCTGAGAGACATCTTTTTCCTTAGTTATACTTGCTTATGTATTGATGATGCTCCTAACCACCTTCAGAAAAAATAATTTCTTACCAATCAAGTTGAGAAGCCTGAGCTCTACTCCATACTTCTCCTTAAGATTGGTTTGTTGAGAAGTTAATACAGAACCAGCTGCAACCTGAAAACATTTCTCTCCACATTTGACTTCTCCCACCACTTCCCCTGCTAGTACTGCACCTATCCATACCCTCCCTCTAAAATGGGAAAATGAGCTGCCTATGCTGCAGCGAGTCAACAGGACCCAATCAGCCTCTCTGCAAGCTTTCTACTAGCTACTGCCTGGGAAAGTCAGGAGAAAGCTATTGCAATCACCCTTACTTACATTGCATTTTCTTACTGCTTATTTATTTTCAATTAGTTTACCTGATAAGAAGACAAAGCTAATGAACTATGATTCCAATAATTGTATTGTGGATAACAAGAGAAACTACGTTTATTTGTCCATACTTCACCCACTAATCTCCTCAAACAGCATCTCATTTTATCAAATATTCAGATACCAAATAATCGGTTTAAAGTTGTTTTTTTTTTAAATTGAAAACACAGATAAGACAAACTTTAAAATGCAGGAGAATCTCCAATGAAAGTGGTGAACAGAATGCTTTTGTCCCCTGCCTCCATTTATACATATATATTACATTGTGAATATTTGAGTCAAATCAAAAATTCACTCAAAACCACTAATTAGAATCATAGAATGCTTAAGGTTGGAAGGGACCTCTAGAGATCATCTAGTCCAACCCCCCTGCACACGCAGGGTCACCTAGAGCATGTGGCACAGGACTGCGTCCAAGCAGGTTTTGAAGATCTCCAGAGAAGGAGACTCCACAACCTCTCTGGGCAGCCTGTTCCAGGGCTCTGTCACCC
>NW_010586092.1:2905-16381 GCF_000705375.1 Tinamus guttatus
CTGCTCTCCTTTTTGGACATTTTTTCTTTATGGAAGTTCTCCATTCTACGTTAGTGGTGTCACCTGTCTAGCTGATTGCTAGAGTAGAAATTTATTCATTCTAGAGTTCCTAGTCCCTTCCAGTTGAAACTATCCATGTATACTCATATTTTTGCTTTCTGGAGGTAGTCTTTCAAAGACTCATGCATCTCAATAAACCTGTGTCCTGTGCTTCTCACTGACTTTAATAGTATTATATAAAGAATGTAATCCGACTCATGTGCTGAAGACCTATGATAAAATCACCTGAGTTAGCGGTGCTACAGCATTCTTTACTCTTATACAGAATACTGTAAACTGTTACTCAGGCAATAGGAAGGATGAGAAAGGCATTGAGATGTCATATTCTGCTCTTTCCAGCTTATCCTACCTTTGGCACACTGTGGCCACATCGAGGTAATCTGAAATGCTTCCCTAGTATTTGGCAGAGTTGTAGGAGTCATGACAAACCATGCTAGGAGTGGAGAAAAGATGAGCAAAAAAATCAACAGACCATGTGCAAAGAGTACCTTTAGTAGTCCTTAGCTCCCGAAGAGACCCATATACGACTAAAAATGCCACTGCCCTATCAAAAGTGAACTGAGAGCTTAGTTAAACTTGAGCTCTTTTGAAAATCTAGTTCGAAACTCAAAAAGCAGTTAGCGCAGCTACTGGCTATTTTTTTTCCCTCATAATGTGTAGTCATTCTTTTTATATGGTGGCTTTCAAATTACTTAGATGAATGTTTAGCTTCCTCAGCTTTTGGAATCCGGTTTTCCTTTTTCAGAAAAGTAACTTTTTCTTTATTAAGAAATGCTTTGTAATTCTTCATTATCTAACTGCTAGACTATCTAATTTTCTGCATATCTCTATCTTCTTTTGATTAATTCTGACATTTCCATTAAGTTATATAAACCCATTCACTTAATGGCATTGCTTCCATTTTGTCTTCTCTCTTTCTACATCTGTCTCTCACTTGTAGGACAAACTTTTCTGTCACAGAAGGATCAAAAGACCTTCAGCTAACAAAAAAAGAGTTTAAATCTCAGTGACTCAATACACTTTGCAGGGCTCAAGACAAAGACGCTTTTGAATTTAAATCTCTGTTTTCTAGCAAAGCATTCAATCACTTTGTTCCCCTACATTGCTACTGATTCTTAATAAGAGTAAATCCTTCCAGCTGCAATTTTTCAAGAAGTGGAAGATTGGGTGCTGTTATTTCCTTCACTACCAATGTACCAAGCTTGTGGAAGGCTACTGGTCTGCTACATGAAGACTTGAGCTAAACTGAGGCAAAAATAATTCAGACTCAGAAACTCAGAATCCTCCACATTTTAGCTCTTTTCCTCAAGATCATATTCTTTGGCAATTGAGCTGGAAGAGTTATATGTCACTGCATATTTCTTTATCTTGGTAGGCTCCAAACACACATCACCAAAGGCTTCAAGAGTTGTAAGTTCAGGCATTTGCATCATCTATAAGTAAGGCCCAATGCTAGAGCTGATGGGAATACATAAAGATGACAGCTAGTGATGGTATTTGGACACTGATCACAGCGATTCATATAACACTAGCCATAGCGTAGCCACACTACACTATGGAATCTGGAGAAGTTTTTTTATTATTAAGTGGCCAGCTAGAAAAAAATAAAACAGATTTCAATCTATCTGAAAACTATTTTTTTCTTTTTCATTAATTAAAAAACCCTTGAAACGCTTAGCGAAGTTGTGGCACTTTTGCATCTCTAACCCATTCTAAAATACACATATTTTAAAAATAAAAGAAATGCTAATTATAACTTAGAATAAGACAAGCCATTGTGTACAGGTATATAATTATAAATGTACATTAAGCAACAATATTCTTATCATCCTATTTTTATTATATGTGTTATGAATTTGTTGGTGATCCTTAGGTTTCATGCACTTTTTCCACTTTTGTGTTTTACACCAGCAGAACCTGTGGCCCATGCTAAGCACTGGGAAGAATCGCTTCTGTGCATACACCCTGTTTTACCAAGGCCCACATCGTCTTGCACGTCTTGTAAAGGAATCCTGTCTTAATCTCTGAAGCCTCTTAAGAACTGCCCTGGGATGCTGGGAATTGCAAGAGTAGTCCTGGGTCCCAAATCTAATACCGTACTTAAGCGGGGGTATGCCTAATGGTTTGTAAGGAACCTTTAACACAAGCCAGTTTAGAGGGGAAAAAAAAAAAAAAAACAAGCAAACAAATAGCATCAACAACAATAAGAAAAACACAAATAAAGTTTATTTTTTCTTTTTATATCCCAGGCTTTTTTGTGGACTTCTACTCAGATTAACCTCGGTCCTTTTTCCCTGAATGTCCTTGTTTTGAAACTTAATCAGGATGTATTTTATGTTATGGTTATACAGACCCTTTACACAGCCACCAGTCCAGACTCATGCCGAAAGGGATGTTGCGACTGCTGTCCACTTGATCCGACCTCCTCCCTTCACCCAGCCACATGAAAATCCAAGAAGAGAATTCAGGCAAAAGCCAAATGCAGAACTTAAAAACAGAGATCACTCTTCATCTAGAACTTTTTCTTGCTCCAGTCACCGCATAATGCTGGTCGAGGCAGGAGGTAGGAGGTGACAGTGACATTCCACGGGGGATATGAGCATGGGCATGGAGCTGAGGTTGAGTCTGCCTTTATTGGAGCTGTGCTGGATTAACATGGTCATGTAAGCACTGCTTTACCTTTTATCTAACTGTAGATCCGTTTCATCTAGGATACGAATAAGTTATTAGCCCCTTGTGAGGTTGCTTTTATTTCCACCTGCTGGAAAGAATATGTAAACCTGAAGGTGTGCCTTTCTCATACTCCAAATTCATTTCATAAGTTGTGTCCATTTCATATACATATATAATTAATATAATACCCAACTGATACAGTTTTGAAACACGTACAAGCCAGAGAATGCTATGTTAGAATGAAAAATGACATTCCAAATTGAAAAGTCAAAAGATGTTTCTGCAAAATGCTGAAATAAAGAAGTTGGCATTTACAAGATAATTTATTTGTATAAAGGACTAAGTTATATGTTCTTGACTTTTCTTTCAAATGGACTCGCCCTCTTTGATTTTTTCATGATATCTGATTTTTTTCTGAGTTAAAAACATGTAGCTTCAATCCCTCCAAATGATTTTTGTAAAGTTTATCTTTATCAAAGAAAAATGAAAATGTGTCTAGTCCTACTATCCACTTTCTCATCTTCCAGGCTGATATCTCATCCCTTTGTCTGACACAACAGCAGGTAAGAGGTGGCATATTAAACGCCCCAGCCTGCTTCATGCAGTTCTGTCCCAGATAATTGCTGTTACCTCAACGACAGCTTTTGTCCAGCACTCTCCAAGCTGCTCTGGAGGTGCTTAATTAAGGCTCACAATAGCTCTGCAATACTACTGCCATTTTAAAATGAAGTATACCAAGACACAAGGAAGTCAAGGAGCTGCCTTAACATTGAAAAGGGAAGAACTGTGAGATCTTGGAGCAGAACTGAAAGAATCAGACTCATGAGCTCCAGTTATTAACACTGGAAGAAGTCAGCAGTCCATGTGAAAATCCTGGTGTTCCTCAGGTTAATCACCTATAAAAAGCTTTCCTAGTCACTTCTTTCTCTGAATCATTCTCCTTGCCTGCTACATTGTATAACAGGTTAAGGCACAATTAGAAGTTTGGCCCATCACTACAAAATGTAGACCAAGTTGTGGAAAGTATTTTTTTATTAACTTGTTCAGGTGATAAGAAAGCCACATGCTTTATTAATCTTTACTAGGAAGCTGATAAGCAAATATTAAAGCGCTGCTCCTTACAGAAAGCGTGGTGCTCTCCTCATTGCTCTAAAGAAGAAGCACCTGAGTCATTCTGCCTCTCGGAGACTTAGGGCTATTGGCAGACACTAAACTATACTTAGGCCAATTTCAGTCAAAAGAAACAGTCTGAGAAGTTTAGGATCTTCTCTGTACATACAGCTTTTCCCTTCCAGACCTTTTCATGTTTTTATACGCTAAGTTTTGGGGGGAACATATTTCATATTCAGAAAATATCTAGCAGATAGCGGAGGCTATAGACACATAAATAAGGAATTATCCTCTGAAAAAGTTAGATTAATGTATGAATTGTGATTAGAGTGATATACGTTCAAAACTAGCAGTTGGGCTGTTAAGAGCCAGGTGCTTAGCTATCTAGAATTTTATATCTCCAAGCCAATACATTGTTCTCACCCAAACACTGAGTTATAGCTCTTTGCAATGAGTATATACAAGGCAGTAGGTATTGCCTAAGGGTTCATTACCATTTTGATTCACTAGTTTTCCTCAGCCACCAAGGTTCACAGTAACTGTAGGCTCACAGGAGAAGCAAGGCCCACATGCAGTAAATAATATTTCTCTGATATTCAGTTGATTAGAAAGATAGGTCTGAATTAATGTTTTGCCATAAACACCCTGAACTTTATTGGAGTAAATGGGGCTCAGAATCTGGATCCAAATCATGTTGCTGAAGCACAAATGCTCTGCATCTGCCTTCAGATATCATATCTGTCATTCATTGCACAAATTTCTTAAACAGCTTTATTGACATTAACAAATGAAACCTACAGGATCTCTAGGAGCTAAACTTCATTACTGGCATTTCAAGGGAGGCGTGGGAAAATGATTCTGGATATTGGCTAATTGTGACCATCATGTAACTGTTTGGGTTTTTTTTTAGTTAATTTATTCCTTTTGCAAGACGCAAAAGTGAGAAGTTCTGAAAACTAAGGGTGTTGGACCTGAGCACCAATAACAGAATTCACTGTATATGCCCATTAGGAAGGTAAGCTGTGAGGCATCTTTTGGGGACAGGATTAGAAGACCAGCAAATAGTTGGCCGCTATTCCAACCCCATGCAATGATGAGGGACCAAGAGTTTTTATAGCAACTAGGAGAAAGGATGCTCCCTAAAAGTATGGATGCACATAGAGATATTTGTCTGGGTCGCCCACTACTATAGTTACATTCCACTCACTCACAGCATTCAAATGCCACTCACACACCAGCCAAATGTTTATATTTGCATTCCTTTCATGAAGGTCTCCTGTAATTACTCAAGAACAAACTAAATACACACAACTAAGAAACTACACTTGGGAGATCAACCAGGATATAAAAGCACATAAAGAATAAACTACCTCAGTAAAAATGAATGGCAAAAACCTAAAAATAGTTATTGCAAAAGTAATTAGACGAAACAAACAAGGCTCAAAAGAGAACAGCCCTAAATGAGCTGTAGCCATAATAGACCATGCAGAGTTGAAATTGCTGAAATGTGCCAAAGACTTATGTGAGTAAAGATAACAATAAGAGGACAAAATCCATTGTGCTTCATTAATAAATCAAAGAGAAACACAGTTCCCAGACACATGAATAAACCTCTGTATCTGTGGGGGAAATAGTAGCATATGAGAAATGTGAAGCTGAATATATTAAGCAGAGGAGAGACAATTCTGCAGACAGACAAATGGCAACTATCCAGTCAGCTCCCAATTAGAGATATTGATTTTGGCCAAATATACATGAGCAAATTGAAAGAAGTAAACAAAACAACGCAGCTCTATTGCATTGCCATCCAGAGATTATCAGGGTGGTGACAAGAGGCTGCTCTGGTTTGGGGTGTCTCCATAGACCCAGCTGACTGATGAAAAGGCTTCATATAAGGCAAGCACATTATTCTTTCATTGTTATGAAGAGGCCTGAAAGGGGAAATTTAGGCACCGGGAAGATGTCCTTGATCTGCAGATGAACAGTGAACATTTGAACACACTGTGCGTTCAGAAAAACTGGAGTGAGAGCCCAGCCTGGTGCAGCTGAGCTTACAGCCTGATGGCTGGAAACAGTTCAAGCAGGGGAGATGGAGCTTTGGGGAACAGCGGTGGGATAGGTAGCCAGGCAGCTGCTGGAGGCTAAAATGCATGATTTCTTTGTTTCCAGACAAACAGCGTCTAGTCTGAAACTGAATTATTTCCTCGTTGTCACCTTTGTCAATAGTTCATTGCTGCCAAGTTCTGCCTGGTACACACAGGTCTCTGTAGGCACTTGGAACCCAGGCTAACACTGTAGTGAACACCTGTAAAACCAGTAATTAATCCTTCATGATGGACAGTGAGGTAGGAGCGTGTTAGCACTGCTCCAGGGTTTCCAGTAAGGACGACTCAAATTATTCCACTAGTGACCACTATCCCTTCTTCAGGACCCAAGTCCTCCTTCAATTTTCCAGGAAGGAAAAAAAAAAAAAAAAGGAAAAAAGTTGTTCCAAACCTATTTTTAACATTAAAGATATTAATTAAAACGGGGGAAGGAAGGAACAGTGTAACAAAAACCGTGTTTGCAGAAGTATCTAAAATACATATTTTTTTCACCTACCTAGAATTACTGACTCTGTTTTTTCCAAAACTTTCCCTTTACAACAAGTATTTATCATTCTCTGATTTTATTTCTTCCTGTCCTCTTTTTTGACATATTTCTTCTCCTGCATCTCCAGCATGAGATACAGATATTTAATTATCATGTCAACAGTGTAAAGGAAAAAGTAAATAACCACAGCACTATAGCAAGAAATATCCCATTGCTGGTATATTTTAATTAGTTTATTTAGCTTGGGCCACCTGAATACAAGGGTTTGGTGTTTTTTTCCTATTCTTTCTTGCTTCCTCATGTTTCTCTCTACTTTCCTTCGTTTTTTCAAACTTCTTCCCTTTTCTCTCTTATATTGAAGCCTGATGTTTTGTTTGACCTTTGCAGAAAAATTTGTGTCATGTATAATCTCTGTGCAAAGAGCATAAAAACAGTGGGGAAGATATCAGCCACATCAGGGAGATTGAATTTTTAACTCAGACCCCCACTGAACTTGTTCCATATCATTCCAAGCTGGTTCAGGGGTTTAATAAAGGAATCTTCCAACCCAACCATTCAACTGGAATTTCATCTTCTGAGGCATACACCACAAAACTGGGAGGAGTGGTTAATACTCCAGTGTGTTATGCTGCCACAGTCATACTGGAGAAAGTCCAGGAAAGGAACAGAAAGATGTTAAAGGCACTAGAGAGTGCCTTTAACACATGAGGAGAGGCAGAGAGAGCTGGGATTGTTTAGTCTGAAGAAGAGAATGCTCAGGACAATATTAGAAATGTGTATAAATTCCCGATGAGAAAAAGTTAAAAAGCCAGATTCAGACTCAGTTAATTTCTAACAACATCATGAAAGGCAATGTGCACATGAAACACATGAAATACATTTAAATATAATAAAAAAATACTCTAAGGGTGATCAAACACTGGAAGAAATTGCCCAAAGGAGAGAGTTTGCAGAGTCTCCAATCTTAAAGACATTCATAGTCCAATTTGGCATGGTCCTGATGAACCTGCTCCAACTGACTCTGCTGGAAATCAAGGTTGGAACAGACAATCTCTAGAGGTTCCTTCAAACCACAGTGATTCCATGATTCTGTTCTTGAGAGGTAGGTTTCTTTCTTCTTATTGGATTCTGATTATTATATAACAAAGTATGACCCAAGATTAAAATATTTTGTGTTTTTTTTTTTGATTGTACTTGTGGCAAGATTACTTGTTGCAATCCTCTCTGAATTAAATTGGAATATGCAAAGTGTATCTTAAGGAAGAGAATGTTATATTATCATCCTTCCCTTTTTCCCACACTGAGTTTCTTCAAGATAGCTACAGAAGAGTCACAACTCACTCAGACTAAACATTGCTGAAAGGGTTATCCTGAGCACCTGAACCACAGAATCACAGTATGGCTGAAGTTGGAAGGGACCTCTAGAGATCATCTAGTCCAACCCCCCTGCTCAAGTACAGGAACACAGGGTTGCATCCAGGCAGGTTTTGAAGATCTCCAAAGAAGAATACTCCACAATCTCTCCAGACAGCCTCTTCCAGTGCTGTTACCTTCAGAGTAAGGAAGTTCTTCCTCACATGGAGATGGAACTTCCTATGTTCTAATTTATACCCATTAACTCTTGTCCTGTCACTGAACCCCACTGAGAAGACTTTGGTCCCATCCTTCCTACATTTTCCCCTCAGGTATTTATACATATTGATAAGATCCCCTCTCAATCTTCTCTTCTCCAGGGCAAGCAGGCCTAGCTCGCTTAGTCCTTCCCCATAAGATAGATGCGCCAGTTCCTTAATCATCTTTGCTGCTCTATGCCCAAACGTCTCTAGAAGTTCCATGTCCCTCCTACACTGGGGAGCCCAGAACTGCACACAATATTCCAGGTGTGGCCTCACCAGAGCTTAATAGAGGGGCAGGACCACCACCCTCAACCTTTTGGCAGCACTCCTCCTCATGCAGGCCAGGATTTCATTGGTCTTCTTGGCCACAAGAAGTCACATTGCTGCCTCATGGTTAACTTGTTGTCAACTAGGACTCCCAAATCCTCTGTGGAGCTGCTTTCCAGCAGGTCAAACCCTAATTTGTACTGGTGTCTGAGGTTATTCCTCCTCAGGTGCAGGACCCTGCATTTGTCCTTGTTGAACTTCATGAGGTTCCTCTCTGTCCAACTCTGCAACATGCCTAGGTCCTCTGAATGGCAGCACAGCCCTCTGCAGTGTCGGCCACTTCACCCTGTTTGGTATCATCTGCAAACTTGCCAAGAGTGCACTCACTCAGTGCATCCACTTCACAGATGAACAAGTTGTGATGAACAGCACTGGGCCCAGTACTAACCCTTGCAGGGCACCAGTGGCCACAGGCCTCCAACCTGTGGCCCCATTTCTCGGCCCCATTTATCAGGACTCTCTGAGCTCTGCCATCCAGCCAGTTCTCAATCCACTTCACTGTCCACTCATCTAACCCACACTTCCTGAGCTTCCTCTTGAGGATGTTATGGGAGATGGTGTTGACAGCCTTGCTGAAGTCAAAGTAGACAACACAACAGTAAAGTCAAAAGCAAAGAAGGCATTTAGTAACTGTGCCTTCTCTGTATCCTCCGTCACCAAGGCACTCACCCCATTCAGCAGTGGACCCACATTTTCCCTAGTCTTCCTCTTGCTGCTGATGTATTTGTGGAAGCCATTCCTGTCGTTCCAGACATCTCTTGCTTACTCTAATTCCAAATGGGCCTTGGCCTTTCTCACTGCATCCCTGCATTCTCTCATGTGGTCTGGCCCTTCTTCCACATTATGTATGCTCTCTTTTTCTCTTTATGTTTTCCCAAGAGCTCCTTGCCCATCCACACAAGTCTCCTGCCCAGCTTGCTCGACCTCTTTCTTGTAGGAATGCACTGATCCTGAGCTTGGAGAAAGTGGTGCTTGAATATTAGTCTACTGTCCTGGACTCCCTTTCCTTCTAGGATTCCTCATCCCTATTCCCTGAAGACGTCAGAGAATGCCCAAGGGATTCCTCCAAGGAGGTCCCTGAAGAGGTCAAAGTTGGCCCTCTTGAAATCCAGGGTTGCAATCCTACTTCATGCATAGCTTCCTCCTTGCAGGTTCATGAATTCCAGCATCTCATGGTCACTGCGGCCAAGACTGCTCCCAACCGTCACATGTCCACCTACACCAGATCTGTTTGTTAATATCAGGTCTAACAGTGCCTTCTTGTCTCATTTATCATCTGCATCAAGAAGTTATCTGCAATGTTCTCAGGAACTTTCTGGACTGTCTGTTCCTAGCTGTGTGGTTATCCCAGCAGACATTAGGGCCATTGAAGTTCCTCAGTAAGGACCAGGGCCCGTAATCATGGGGCTTTTTGCAGATGCCTGTAGAAGGCCTCACCCACTTCCTCTTCCTGGTCAGGGGGCCTGTAGTAAACATCCACCACAGTGTCACACCTGTTAGCCTGCCCTTTAATCTTCATGCACAGGCTCTCAACTCGGGCTTTGTTCTCCCCTGTGCTGAGCTCCATACATTCCAGTTGCACTCTCATATTGAAGAGCAACTCCACCATTTCACCTTCCTGGCCTCTTCTTCCTAAAAAACTTAAAGTTGTCCATTGCCGCATTCTCATCCATCGCCTGGGCCTGTTCAGCCTGTTCAACCCAACGAAGAGAAGGCTAAGAGGAGACCTGATCAGTGTATATAAATACCTCAAGGGAGGGTGTGAAGAGGATGGGACCGGCCGCTTTTCAGTGGTGGCCACCGACAGAACTAAAGGTAATTGTCTCAAACTGAAACACCAAAAGTTCCACAGGAAATTAAGGAAAAATTTCTTAACAGTGAGGGTGACAGAGCACTGGAACAGGTTGCCCGGCGAGGTTGTGGAGTCTCCTCTCTGGAGATCCTCAAAGCCCACTTGGCCTTGTTACTGTGCCACGTGCTCTAGCTGAACCTGCGTGTACAGGATGGTTGGATTAGATGATCTCTAGAGGTCCCTTCCAACCTTAACAACCTATAGTTCCAGTCATGCGAGTTGTCCCACCATGTCTCAGTAATTGCAACAAGATCATGGCCCTGCAATCACACATGCATCTCCAGTTCTCCTTGTTTATCCCTATGCTGTGTGCATTTACATAGTGGCATTTGAGTTGGACACCCAATATGCCTGTCATTCTAGCTGGGGCAGCTGTAACTTCACTATGTCAGCCTTCAGTAGTATGCCTGGTGCCATGTAAAGCTTCCTATTGCTGAAAAACCCAAAGCTGTGGCGATGACACCAACCACAGAGCCATATGTTGGTGGACTTGTTTCTATATTTTTGCCAGCACTAGGGAGAATGGAAGAAAAGATGACCTACATGCCTGAATTCCGGATCGTCTGACCCAGCTCCCTGAAGTCTCCTTTCGATTACCCTCAAGCTACATGTTGCCATTTCTTCTCCTCCCACATATAGGGCCATCAACGGATAATAGTCTGTGTGTCCAATCAGGCTGGGAAGTTTCCTTGTGACATCCTTAATCTGGGTCCCAGGAAGGCAGCAGACTTCCCTTAGAGGAGGATCTAGTATACATATTGGACCTTCTGTCGCCTGTGTTGAGGAATCCCCCACAACTATAACCCGCCTTTTCTTCCTCCTGCTGATGGTCATAATGCAGGTTTGTCTTTTGAACTGCATTGGTGTTTTTGGAGGAGAGGGCCTCTTGCCTTCACCATCCGTTGATTGCCCTTCATCCTGCAGGGTTTTACATCTGTTGTATAGGGGTACCTGGTAGGGTGAGATGGGAGAAGAAGGATTTCTCCTGCCACCTCAAGCTGGGAGTTTTGTCCATACGTTGTCATCCTGGTTTCTTCTCCCTTGTGTTAGGTGGGGAATACAATCAATTTATTTATTTATTTATTTGGACTTCCCGGTGCCTACTTCTCTTTCTCCCTCTCTGACTTCCAGATACTTCTCAGCTTTTCAACTTCCTATTTTAGTTCAACTACCGTGTTGAGTAGATCTTCCACCTGCTTGCGTCTCACACAGTTGCTCCCCCCATAGCTGTCCAAAGGAAGTGTCAGACACCTGGATGGCTGCATGATTGGTTGGCCAGTCTGGATCAGTCTGGCTCCCTGTCTCCTTTTTAGTAAGCGCTGACGCAACCTTCCAAGAAATAATTGACATAGCGCATCCTCCAGGGAGCTCGCTGCTGCATGCACTGCCTGCACCGACTGCCACCTTCCTGGTCACTCACACTCCCTGCGGGCAGCTCTTGTAGGCGCAGGGCTTGGGCTCCTTCCCCCGGCAGCTGCTCCTGCTGCCTCAGTGGTGCCTGGGGCTGGGGCTGTCTCGCTCCCCCTGCTCTGGTGTCTGCGCTTCACTATGCAGCTTTTGGCTGCTGCTTTAGCTCCTCTCAGAAAGGTTCCTCCGGGCAAGCCTCCACTCTGGAGCTGTTCCCTGTGGGGACTGCAGGCAGGGCTGGAAGACAATTCCTTATTAACAAAGAAATAGCGTGTTTGTGAAGAGAAAAGAGTTCTCATGAAAATTTACTGGAATTCTGCCAAAATTATGAGCCATAGCATAATAGGTTTGCCAAAACCTCTCCTTAAAATCATTGCACAGGAATACATAAGCTACCATTGTCACTGGAACTTCTGTAAAGTCATATAATCTCCTCAAAAAAAAAAAAAACACCATTACACAATTTATAACAAGCATTCACTATTGCTGTGGGCACAGGAAAGCTAACACAACTTCCCTTAGGGGTGATGGATTAGTGACAAAGGTCGTAGAAAAATATAAAAGGTAATGACGAAGTGGAAATTCATCACTTTCATGTTATCAAAATGAAGCACTTCAATAAGGTCATTTGGAGATTTCTGAAACAAAATCTTTTTAGAATTTGCTTTTTATCTGAACCTTAAAAGCACTTATGTGCAGTTGGAGATAAAAGAGACTATATATATATATATATATATATATAGTCTCTTTTATCTCCAACTGCAGATAAGTGCTTCTAAGGTTCAGATAAAAAGTAAATTCTAAAAAGATTTTGTTTCAGAAATCTCCAAATGACCTTATTGAAGTGCTTCATTTTGATAACATGAAAGTGATGAATTTCCACTTCGTCATTACCTTTTATATTTTTCTACAACCTTTGTCACTAATCCATCACCCCTAAGGGAAGTTGTGTTAGCTTTCCTGTGCCCACAGCAATAGTGAATGCTATAAATTACCCAAGAAAGAAATTTCCACGTTTTGGACAGTATTTTTTTTTTGCTTTGACTTTGGTCTGCACTTTTCTGTGTTGAGCATAGACTGTATTATTTTAGAGAATTTAAGTCAAAGAGACTGCTAAATCCCAAGATGAAATATATTGCTACTTTCTCGTATGCTTTCATGAATTCCTTCTCTACCCCTGACTTTGGCACAATATTTTACATTTTCAAATTTGAATTATTCAAATTTTCAACTGTAAAGGTCTGTAAAATGCAATTGGAAAAATTATCAGCTGTTAGAAAACCTTGGTGTGAGCATGGTCAGTAGAGGTTCACTAGAGCATGACAAGAGTTAATGAACCGAGGATAAGCTAGACTTTCCCCACATGAATCGCTAGGCTAGTGCAAACAGGTATGAGACATGGTAAGCAAGGTGTGTGCTCTCAGGAATGTCCCAGCCATCTTTGCAATGTCAGAGAGGGTAAAGCAGCCTGGCATAAATGCAGAGGTAAGGGACCTGAGTACCACAAAAGGTAATGCTGGCACAGAGAGCTGAGAGTGGGGCAGATCTGGGAATGGAGAGTTCAGGCAGAGCAGGGAAGATCACATTGATGCGATGAAAAGATTGGGATTAGGAGCCCAAAGGTGAGTTTCAGCCTAGAAGTTTAAGGCAGATGTACTGACCCAGAGATGCGAGAGCAAAAAAATCTATCAGATAGCTATTCCAGGGATAGCTCCTAGGAATGCAGGAGCAGCTTCAATTTTGCCATTTCTAAGCTGTTGAACAGCTGATCTAGCAACCTGAATTTTTTCTTCAAAAATTATCTCAATATTGATACTATCTCAAACAGATGACCATAGT
>NW_010586092.1:16397-29808 GCF_000705375.1 Tinamus guttatus
AAAGAGTGCATAAGCACAGCTTGTACAGTCATAAAGTTGACTCCTGAATTCTTCCATTTATAGATGCATTTACAGACCCACATGTGCACAATGTTAAAGCTCTGTCATTTTAATTTTCTCTCTCTCACCTGAAGTCAGTTTTGTTTGTGATCAGGCTTAAACCTTCGTGTCTGCTCATGCTGTATGCCTGCATGGCATCTTCAGCCACATGCAAGTACAAATATATATATCCTCACAGTCTCAGGTGCAGTAATATCTTCATTCATTCTAAATTCTTAAAGAACAGGAAATGGTTTATAAGAATAAGACAGCTCCTCAGCAATAAAAAGGAAGATATAATGATAAATGCAGAAATCGTCAGACAATTGCAAAATAGCTATTTAGATCATGATAAAACATTTTTCATCCATAACATTCAATGTGTTTTAACAAAGACAGATATTTTATGCCCATTTAAAACTTGCTAAACAGAAGGGCATAGGGAGGTGAAGCGGAGAAGGCCACAGTAGACATGAAAGCTTGGGAAAAGAAGCCAGGATCACCAAGTAATGCTACCTCTCTCAAGTTGGCCTTAGAGGAATCAACTCTGCTTCTCTACTGTCCGCAGGAAGAGCTCCCAGCCACAGTGCTAGGAAAGGGATGAGTCATCAAAAGAGCAGCTTCTCCTCAGGGATTAGACAGGCAGACAAGAAAGTGCAACCTGCATACCTCACAAAAATCTCCAGGAGCTCAAAAAACAGTGACGCTGGCTAAGTAAAGAGCCTGCCTCAGTCAAAGATAAGAATGGAAGAATTTTCTTAACTTCGTGCAGTGAGTTTATTGCATGTAAATAATATATGCAGGTTAGCTTTTGCATGCAATAAACTCCACAAATCAGCCCAAGCACAATAACAATATTTATATATATATATACAATAGCATTTGCAATAAATATTTTTTCAATGAGAGATTGAGGAAGAGTTTTCATTCTTAGCTGTTATTTGAGGATGTTAATATCATTAATAATAGAAGCAGTAGCATTTGATTTGCCCTGATAATATACTTTATACTGTGCAAGAAACAGTCCCTGCCTTAAAGAACACAGAAGGACAAGATCCTTAACAGAAGAGGTTATTTCCCCTTCTCCCTTCATCTTGCTCCACTATTTTTAAATGCTCTTGCCTTAGGACTCCTCGGAAGTATATGGCTGGAGGAGAGCTTTCATAG
The DNA here is from genome assembly GCF_000705375.1 of Tinamus guttatus. The sequence goes on from NW_010586092.1 coordinate 17,604, forward strand.
ACAAAAACTGAAGTCCCAGCATCTGAGCAGAGCTAGATTTATTTCACTAAATATTGTACTGGCTTAATTCGTTGAGGGCCTGGTTTCTCATTCCATGTCTAGACAAACACCTCTCACATTCTTCTCACTTCAGAAATCCCCAGTGCTGCAGCTTGGCAGCCGAATAAACCCCTGATCTATTCCTGCAGTCACCACTCTCTCAGAGTCATCTTGCTGTTAATGATGATCTCATCTCCTGGAAAAAAATAAAAATCCTCCGTAATTTGTCCCTGCTCCTTTAGACTCCTTTTTTTTAAAAAAAAAAAATCAGTGTTCCTATGGCCCACCTGCAATTAAATCAGCTCAGCTTCCAATCCTTCCATGGATGACATTTCTAACAATTCAGCAGCCTTCATAAACTGAAAACAGCCAATAATTAACATATCCTTATCCAAACCAATTGTGTTATGTATTAGATTTTTTTTTCTTTTAAATCAGGCAATGGCAAGGAGGATAACTCTCTGAAACCAGCAGGATACAGAATCATAGACTCACCGTGGCTCACTGTGAGACTTCAGTATTTTTTTTTTTGGGAGCTATAATAGGTTGTGAGCTATGAAATCACCAGAAGTCTTAGTATGTCATTGTGTTTGCAAATCATTATTAATTCAGCCATCTGCCTAATTATGTAGTCCCTCTCCCCAAAAAAGTTGAAAGGCTCATGCTCAGTGAGCATTTTATGTTTATAGTAAGCCAGGAAGGTAGTGAACTATTGGCAATAGTGTTGTCTTTTGTGGAAAGGTAGCAGTGGGCAGAGTAAAGTAAGGAAATGTTTTGCTAAGATGAGAGATAAAGCCAGGTCACTTAGATGTTACCGTGGTACTCTGCAGCTTGGCCAAGTTATGCTTGATACACCTATGTAACTGGAATTTCACAGTGCACTAAGTGCATGAGTTTCCAGCAGAAGAATGTGTTTCCTGGTGCATGAGTTAGGTAAGGTTTAAAATTAGATACCATCTGGAAAATGATGAATTAAATAATAATAAATTATTATTATTATTATATTTTCATTTTGCAGGCTTAAAAACAAGTTTGAGGAAGAAAAATAGTATTTGGATGGACAGTGTGAGAAGAGAAGCAAGAACAGAAGACAAATTCAGCTGAGGTGAGATTAAGAAGATGAACTGAGACTGACACAGCACAATGCACTGCAGAGAAAAGCTCAGCTTTCACACTGAAAAGGACACCTTATGAACAGAACAAAGCACCAAATTGTGGAAACAGAGTTGAAATAAGATTGCTTGACCTGTAACTAAGGTCTCGTTCTGAATCAGTAACTTAGGAAAAAAAAATACAGTCTGACTTTTATTCCGTGGTGCATATGCAACCAAGTACTTACTTGGCATGTGGATTGCTGTGTGCTGACACTCTGGCCATCTTAAATAAAGTGTGTTTCTCTAACCATATGCATGTGAAATTTTTTCATATGCAAACTCGACTGAACCATCAAACCCCCAAGGCTTTAGACAACTGTGACTTGTCTTTTCTCTGTACACGTTAAAGCTTTTTTTTTTTTTTTTTGAAGCACTGTAGAATATCATTTTGTGATTTCTGCTTCAAAGTTCACCTTGTTAAAATATTGCATTTATCCCCCCAGAGAGGAAGAGTATGAGTGAACAAGAGCACATAGAAGAGAGAAAATTCAATGCTACATCAGTCCCTAACGCTGCCTGGAGACATGCACACTGTTTCTGACATACTTGTGAGGGCATTTAACTATTTCTTATTTCAGAAATGGTCATCATAGCAAAATATTTTTGGCTTTTATTAAATCTCAGGATCCCATTCCCTGCCCCAAGTTAATGAAAGTTAGCCACATCCTACAGAATGAAGAGGACTGACGCTTCCTTGTGGGGACAGATATGTTCACCACTGCTGCTGGTCCACTGGTTGCATCCCAGATACTCAGAGATGCCAAATGCACAGGTTGCAGTTCTGGAAGGGTCTGTCTCTTCTAGTATACAACAGGAAGGTGGAGAAGAAGGAAATTCCCTCACATGCTCCTTCTGAAGGAATCCCCACTAACTGAAACCCCAGATCTGCATGGAGTTTCAAAGATTAAAAAACAAACAAACAAACAAAAAAACAATTCTGATAGGTAGCTCTGTAAAATGATGAGGATCTCCAATTCCCACTGATTTGCCAAACTTGGGTTTAATTCTGTATCCCAAAATGCTTCCTGAAATTACGCAGTATATATATATTTAAGAAGGAACTGTGAAAAGTGATCAGAATGAGAGAGACTTTAGAGATGTTAAGCTCTTGAGGGAGAAGCAGCTCTTCATATCATGCAAATGATGCCAAGCATCTCACTCACATATACTAATGTACACTAGAATAATTTCAGTGTCAAGGGGTAATCTGATTTCCTCTTCTACCTACACAGGAGTTTATTCTACTTAAACATAACCAGGTCAGTGTTGAGGTGAAAGGATGCACAGCGATTTGAATTTGTAACTCACTGTGTGGCAGACTACTGCCAGAGTTTGACTTGCATCAACCGAAAGGTCCCTGTGTTTTCTTGAGCTTTCACATTTTTCTATAAAACAACAGCTTCTCTTCCTGGACACTTGCTTTTAAGTAGGCACTCGATGTTTGTGTGCTTCTTTGAGCAAGGTCCTGACTCTCAGAGAATTGGGCTGCTGCAAAAACAAACCTTATCTCAGCTTCACACCAGTCACCCTCCAGTTCATCTGGGAGATGCACAGAGCTCTTCCTGTCTTTGTCACAGGCTTTCACTTCACAAGCATTCTCTTTTATTGCTATTTTTTATATTCTTTCTTCTCCCAAAAGTAAAGTGTACCCCTAGCAAATAAGGATTACCAACTCCCTGATCTATTTTTCTTTAATCAGGTGGCTTTTGTATTAACTACAGAAAGTAGTTATTGTGAATTGACCTGAGCCAGGTGACAGCAGTTTTAATTAACCTCCATCACATTGACTATGTTAGGAGATCAGGGACAGAAAACTCAGTTCATTCTCACCCCAGTCCTCTGTGTCACACCTTTATGACAGCAGCAAACAAGATTTGTAGAGAAGAGCAAGTCCTCTGCCAAGCACATATGTTTTTTTGTCCAAGACTTACAGATAAGGGGAGTTTTGCCTTGATGAATCTCCCAGTATCAGTAGATTTAATTATTGAGTTACATTTTCGCTTCACTTCCTAGGGTCTGGGATTACTGAGATTAAAAAAGCAGGTGGAGCTCTGCCCTGTAATTCATTTGGTAAAACTGGCAATGTATGTTGTTCCTTAAAGCTGCTGTTCGTAGGATCGTGTATGAAACAGAACTCTGCTTCTTAAACCGTTCACCACAGAGCGGCTGTTTGGAGGAAGGCAAGATATTCTGGGATAAAGATGGTGGATTTGGCTGTTTGCTCTATCACAAATTTGATTGTGGATCCTTCTTTTCTATCACCTTCTTTCCAAGCATCCTCATTTGATGTCAGCTGATACACTATATATTGGTCAGTGAATTCCCAGGCTCAGAAACTGAGCTGATTAATTTCAGGAGAAAGAATGTTGTGTGAAATTCTCAGTTCAGCACCCATCCCCAGGAGATTTTAATGATGCGTCATATCTCCTATCTACACTTTTATTTTGGACCCTTACCAAACTACAAATGTTTAGATTCCTTTTCTTGGAAAAACAAAGTGATACAGAACAAAACACCATTTCTTTCATGATCAGTCAATGAATGAAAGTCTTTATTTCTCAATATGTGTTCCATAAGCTCTTTGAGACTTCATTTCAGATTGGAGGGTCCAAACTTGAAACATTTCCCAAAGTAAACCACGTTATATTTTCATTGCTGCCAGCTATTTCCTCATGGTGCACAAACAGCTAAGTATTAAAAATTCTGGCTGTGTCTAGAGAAGACAAGATGTCATCAGGTTATAAGGTGAAGGGCCTGTTTCTATAATGAGCCTTCCCTGTTACACATCAAAATAATAAATAAGTAAATATATTTTTGCAGTTATTTCTAATCCCCCCAAAACATTGCTAATTCTCACTGGGCTGGATTAACATTCAAAACTAAAGTAAAAAAAATAATACTAAAAAGATTTTCAGTGGACTGCAAGGATAACTTCTGAATAAGGCCAAATAGTTTGGAGATGTTTGGCCTCCTTCTTTTTGACAAGTGAAAATCTACATCTACTCTCAAATCATTAGAATTACAGCAGAATGATGTAGATACAAGTCTCCACAGGTGTTTCAGGTGTTTTATGTATAGTGAATTTCACACAGCTGAAACAGCAGTTTAAAAACTTGTGGCAGAGAGTAGACCTAATTTAGCAATGCATATACCTCTATGCCTATGTATATCTATTTTAGACATATCTAATTGTGTCCAAATCAGTGAGATTGTGACTATGTTTTAAAGTTTGATATGTATTCAAGTACCTTGCTGACTCAGGATCTGTGTGACCAGAAATGCTGAGGTTGTCTTGTATAAAATAAAATAAAATAAAATAAAATAAAATAAAATAAAATAAAATACATTGTATGACTGATTTTACTACTACCTCATGAAAAGATAACTAATCAAAAAAAAAACAATAAAATATTCTCTAAGGACACTGTAGATAGACACATATATATCATATATATAGGAATACTGCATATTTGAAGAGCGAATTCAACAGATACTCTGTCAAATATCTTTCATGCTGATGATCAGGTGAGTTTTCCTAGCAAAGACAAAGCCTTAGTTATTTTCACAACATCTCTCTGTTATCGTAGACAGAAAGAAAAGGATAGTTGTCTTTCTAAAAGGCAGTTACTATTCCTGTTAGCAACCGCTTCTTTGAAAAGCAATGTTACACTTATCTGATAATTTTAATGTGTGATTCTAACCTGTTTCCCATCATCCACCTTGTAGTCCCCCCCCCAATATCTCCTCAGTATGGCTAGTAGGATACTGTCCAGCAGTGCACATGAAGTCCTGTTGAATGATACACACTTGTGGAGGAAGTACATTTCTCTCACCTCACCCACAACATCAGTCAGTAAATTGTAGAGGGCTGTTAGATAGGTCAGGCACAATTTGCCCTTGGTGGATGTTCCCAGACTCTTTCTTGTATTTTGTGGAAACAACTGTCATTGGGACATGCTCTATAAATTTTTTTCTTCTTTTCTTCTCTTTGGAGTGGGAATGAAAATAGGCTGCCTAGCCCATAGTTTCCCTGTTCATCCCTACTGATTTTTCTTGAAGATGGGCATAATGTCAGCTACAGGCTTTACAAGAATTTCAACCTCACACACCAGTGCAGTAAAAAGTTAGTCCTTATTTTGCCATTACCACAGAGGATTTAATGTTCTTATACTACAAGTTAGCCATTAAGCATTTATTCCTTGATATTGTTATGTCTGCCACAGAAACTAACATAACTTTCGACCAGATTTCTCAAAAATAAAAGGGCCTCTGGCTGTAATCCTGGTGATTACAGAAGCAATGAGTATGGGTCAGTATGCTACAGGAAGCCTTCTCCAAACATGGATTTTCTAACGTGTGCTGGGAGCAAATAAAGTTGAGAATAAAATCTGCTGTTTTGTGCAGCGCATACACATTAGATCTGTGGCATTCTATAGGCGTGAGATTCACTGAGATCTGCCACACAGTTCATATATCTTGCATACAATAATTTAGAGAAAGAAGTACTATAGGGAATTGTGGCTTAGTCATCAGTAATAATTTGCAAGAGTACTGTCATGTAGGGTTGTGAAGTCCCTATTTCTTGATGGATTTTACCAAGCAACAGCCAGAAAGACGCCTGTTGGGAATGGTGATCACATTCAGGTTAAATGCAGCTGACCCTAAAATAATATTCAGAATTAAATGACCTATTGAGTTCCCCTTCAAACAAATATCAAAAAATTATTAGGACTGATCCATGAGATTCAAGGGAAAAAAAAATGACAAGTTTCCATTACAGTTAGTTCATCAATACCTTAACATAGTGTTGATAAATGGCATTCAAGATAAGATAGAATGCCTAGATCTCAAATTCATAAATTTACCAATTACCTCAGAGTTTGTTTTCCAAAAGATTGAATCAATTCCTTCCCCTACTGAGCCCCAGTTTCTGTCATTTGCATTTTATGAGTCTTACACAGCTACTGCTGGACACTCCATCCTTCATCCTTCCTCCTTCTCCGTAATAAACTCTTGGCTCTGTTAAACATCTCCTGCCTTTGAGAGAGTTACAAAGTAAATGCTTGGCTGAAATAATTTCAGAAGGGATGAAGGGATTCCTGAATACTGCAGATAGAGCTCCTCAGGAGGAAAGTAGATATAAGAATGTTATAAAACATAATATATACGAGCAAAGAGACAAAGGACCAAAATATGGGCAGAAAAAGGAATTAATGGCTTCCAAAATCTGATATGTACTCTGTCCATGTATTGAAACATGCAATTGAGGTACAAATACAGGCATATTAACACTACAGCAGATTGTTTTAGCTGTAGTAGTCAATGATATGTCTATCAGTTAGTTTGATATTTAAGGAGTATTCTGGATACTACAAATCTTCAGTTAGTTCTCAGAAGAAGACATTTCATTTAGATGCTGAACTTCATCATGGATTAGTCAACATACACCAGTTGTATTAGGTGTAAGGTTTTGTAACAGTAAAATGCACTCCTGAATCTCTTTGGGTTTTAATGCTCATTGATTTGGACAGTTAATCAATTGCTGCATCTCCAAAGGCCCATAGATATTGACTTGGTCTCCAAAAGACTCTATAAAGAGTCATTTGGGGGATACTTTCACTTCAAATTGAATTGTGGACCTTTAAATCTCCTTAGTAAAATACTAGAACAAAGACTGGATGTCAATGTTCCTTTTGCATTTTTAAATAGAACACAAATGCTCGTGGCTAAAGATGAGGTTCCTAGAAGGATCTCACGTTGTTCTTTTTCTTTGGCACATTCTTTTAATTGTTATAGATTTTATCTCCCTTGCAGACAGAATGCATTAAGTTTACAATATTCACTCTGCTTCTCCCACAAGATAATAATATAAGGTGCCCCTTAGCATGAGATATGGATCTGGAGAGAAATGATATGCTGATCAATTAGTTAGAGATTTATCTCTGGTTTCCTGCCTACACACTTCAGCAAGGTGGAGGACTGGAGGACAAAAGGAAATGGGAAAATCTTTGTTTTGAACTGTGTTTTTTGAACCTGTGCCATTGTATAAAAAAAAAGAGATTTTACTTCACACTGGTGAAAAATTAATACAACTGAAGCCGTAGGATTAATAAAGATAGATTAATCAACTTGCTTGTCAGTAACATATACAGTGGAATTTCCTCCATTTTGTTAGATCTTTCTAATTAATTATCTGTGTGGATGCCCCTTTATTGACCCAGTGCCAGATCCAGAAGTGTTCCAGACCATTCCTGTTATAACTGTATTGTACCAGAGATATGTAATCTTTGGCAGTGCCAGCCATTCCGCAAGATTTGGTGCATGTTCAATAAAGGCTTTTAATATTTGACCTGTAAGACGGGATTTTGGCAAGAGGTATACAAGAATAAGCCAACAACTCTCTAGGTTGCAAACACAAATGAAAAACACTTCTTATTCAAAAATGTAGCAGTTAAGCGTTGACAAAGAAGAATGGAGTAATGATGCAAATGTAGACTGAGGTAAACAAAGTGAGTTTTGTGATCCTTATTAATAGTTCTTAGGATGTTCTACATGACAGGTTAGGCATTATAACCTGCACAATACATGAATGTTATGTAAATATTTTAGTTTAAGTATTATACGTACATGTTTATTGTGTGCAATATATTCATTGTAACATATTTATCATGTCTAAGAATTTATACTCTGAAAAATAGTTCCGCTTCAGTCAAGGAACAATGTGCCTTGAATTCCTCTAGATATCCCAGTTTATGCCTGTGAATCAGGCATCTTCTACATGTCCTTCGTCCTCCCATGACGTGTCTCTGCTCTTCAGCTTCCGCATTGCTCTCCTTGTGCCAAAATCTCACAGCAAGACAGTGTTTACAAGATTCAGGACACAATCCTTCACACTGTGAGCCAGGCAAGATTAAAAACACTGTCAATGCCACAGCATCAGGCAGCCAATAGTGTAGTCTTTGTTCACCAGCCAATTCTTATAGTTCTGACTCCTGAGATCTTCTAAAAATTTTGCTGCCTGAATGTCTGCCATTTCAAGTTTGCAATCTCTTCCCTGGAACTGGAGAACCGAAGTAATTTGAATCATGGCTGAGGGAAGGAGAATATGTAGTTCAGTTCCCCTCACCCAATCTGCAAGAAAGAAGACAATTTGCTGCCACTCAGTGATGGGAGAACCACTTTGGATACAAGAAATGGCAGCAAACAGACAAATGCTTGAATGTTCCTTTTTAGGGCTACATCAAAACCTTTGCACTATATCCATCTTTCTCCTTCCTTCCACAACCTCAGAGCTGCTTTCTTACATACCCCTGTCTATTCATTAACATCCGATTAAGGCATACATCTGCTGGAGCTTTACATCAGCATTACATTGCTCCACATTATGATTGCCTTGAGCTTTGTCTTATCTTCATATTTGTTTCCGGTGCACTAAGAGCAAAAGAAGATTTTTCATAGTGATTGACAAATAGAAGGGAAACAAACACTAGGATCTGAGGAGGATGAAAGAACAGAATGTGCTTCTCATCAAAAAACAATCTCTCCTCAGGGCGGAAAGAGAGGTTTTTTTTTTTTTAAGTAAGGGAGCGAAGTATAGAAAAGAGTGTCACAGCTGCAGATACCAGAGTCAGAATCTAAACTGGGTAAATGTAGAGTCTTGGTCTGCATTTGGGGGGTTTTGCTATGAGAAGCAGCTGCACTGTATCACTTTGTCTCACTAATTCACCTACTTTTTTTTTTTTTTTTTTTTCAGGCCCTTTCTACATGCCCAAGCTGTAAGCCAATGCCGGAGATTAACGGCTAAATCTAAGCTGATTTCCTAACCAGGTTTCATACCATCCCTCAGGTTGTATTGCACAAAAAAGTGACCAGAGACATGCTCAAAGATGCTCCAGAAAGCCTTGCTAACTTGTAACCTACTTTTATTTTTTCCTAAAGAGAATATTCACAGCTGTTTTTGAGAGGACTGAGAAATGGAGATAGAGCAAGCAGTCTCACTGTCTGCTGGCAAATCTAATCTTGCCCCATGGACAGATTTCTCCTCCAAGACACAAAATATAGAACTAGAGGAATGATTCAGGGTATTTTCTAGTCAACCGTAAACATACTGTTGCTTGGCCATGGGCCCCCCCATCTTGCTTTCCAGAAACCATTGCAACAAAGCCATGGGGAACAAGCAGTTTCAGAGATATGCTAAAAAGCTAAACTTCAAACCATGTGCAAAATGTATAAATCAAAGGACTTTTTGAAAAAGCAGCATGGAGTGTTTAGACATTATTTTGTTCAGAACTGACTACAGTTTCATCTCAATACAAAAAATATTCTGCTGCGGTATTTTGCATAGAAATATCTACCACAAAGACAGATTGCCTTTAGGGAGGCAATGCTTCCTGCCTCACTCTCAGCGAGACAAGAAACAAGCAAATTCCCTACAATATCTGGGTATATTGATAAAATTATTTAGACTGTAGTTGTCATTACTCTTTGACTTTCTGATACTGCAGAAAGACTTGTTGCTTAATTGCTTAATGTGAGGTTGTGGTGGTAAAGCAAAGAGAGACGTGATCATGCCTCTAATTTTCTGAGATAACCTTTCCTATATTTTTTGTCTGTGTCTGCTTAAAATAAAGTTTCGATTCCAGGTATGAGAAAGAGATTTGGCATGCCTAGAATTGAGTAGCTTTGTTTTGTTTAATTTGCCAATTTGATTATAATTATATTTTTGTTCTCAGAATGATTTTGCATTCCCTTTGATAAGACATACAGTGTCTTTTGTACATATATCTCAAAACAATCTGAACAGATGTAAATATTGATAGCACATGAAAACTATAAAGACATTTCACAGAGTGGTGGCTGTCTCTCCTCTTCTCCTTTATAACACTGTCCAAAAATCTTATCAAATATGCTTTTCTTGTGGGTTTATTTTGTCCCGATGTATTGGAGATGGAAATTTCTGTGATTTGTAGAGTCGTAAAAATCACCTGTGAGAAGCAGAGGCCAGACCTTGGGAGATGAGGCAGGAGACGCGAGAGAGGCGGGAGACGCGATGAGAGACCTCGGGATAGCATAAGTCCTCAAGATGTCTACTTTCTGAAGTAGTTTCAAAGGGGCTCCCCTGATATTCTCAATCCAGTGGGCCAGTGTCCCTTGCAGCTCAGGCTTGGATATCCCTATGTTTATCGCCAGTCTTCCCACAACGGGAACACTGGTAAAGGACTTTTCCGACCATGAGCCCTCCTCAGGTGGTCATGCAAAGCCGAAATTTTGCCTACCCTGGCACCACAGCATGGGCATGCAGGATGGTCCTGGGGGATCTTCACGACCCGGGGTAGAAACCTTGGTCACTCCTCCCACGGCTTCCAGGGTAGGAGTAGCCAATCCAGTATGGATTGTTTCACCAGGGGGGGATGGTCCTTTTGGTCAATATTCCGGTTAGGTGGACCTCCAACTCAGGAATAGATGATGACAGCACAGGACTTGGCCTGGCCTTCTCGGAAGAAATTTCTCCCGTCTGAGTTGCCACCGAGATATAGTACACGATCCCGGACCCCAAGGATCAGAACATCGCCTGTGGGGGTTGAGTATAGCCCAGGAGAACCAGTCCCCCAAGTAAACCTGGGATGCCACATTAGAAAAACCCCGAGGCACGGGGCTACGGCCCAATAATTCAACTGGGAAAACTTTTCGCTTTTCACCTTGAGTACTGCTGAGTAGCCGGCGACTGCTACTCAACAAGGCGCGAGCAACTATCCTGGGGCAGAGACAGATTCAGCCACCCGATGTTAATCGGGGTCCAGGGGGAACCACGGGGAGGTGCTGTCTCTGTGGCTAAGCCCAGGTTGTAACTATGGTTCCCTTAAGAGAGTAATAGTTACTCCCACCTAGAGTACTCTACTCCCCCTAGAACAACTTGTAAATACATGCTAAGTAATGAAAGTTATTATCAGACAGTATTCAATGACTCTAATATGTGTGCTCACAATGTAGTTGTTATTAGAGGCTGTGATTTTGTGTGTTACCCATATTTAATGAGAATCTGTGTGTGATCTGTGTGTGATCTGTGTGTGAGAATCTGTCTAACTCTGCTAACTCACACGTAGGCCCACTGGACTGCTTATGCCATCCTGCACAGTAGGGCGATTTACCCTTTTACAGACCAGGTTCAAAAAAAAAAAAAAAGAGAGAGGGAGAGAGAGAGGAAGGAAAGTCATTGCTTGAAGGCACTGGCTCCAGGGATCGCTGCTGCACAAGCACTGACCACGCTATGCAGACTGGGATGCTGGTTAGCAAAATCCAGCAGTGCTACGACAGCTTTGCCATCATTGTTGGTAGATGTAGACTCGGCTCAGCACGCAACCTTGCTGCGATGACTGTGCCTCTGCTTATGCATGGCCACAGGTGTGAGGAGGCAGGGGACATGTGCTGCCTGACTCTAAGCGACCACACCACATCTATGCATGTCCAGGTCCGGACACTACAGGATTCCATTCGGACGATGGACGTGGGGTTGGCCATGGCTACAGAAACTGTTACTAGTGCTTTTATTTCTATTTGTAATATTATCATATGCTGTATCCCTTGCATAATGATGCTGACATGAGGCATGGTTGAGGCTGCTATGAAAACGTTATCTGTTCGGGTGCTTGGCTACGATAGATTGACCTCTACAGATTGCAGGGCGGTATGTATAGGAGGTGGGAATCTTTGTGATTGTTTATGATCTCTTCAGATCACGGGGTGGCGTTTGTTGGAGATGGAAATTTCTGTGATCTGTAGAGTCATAAAAAAATCTCCTGTGAGAAGCAGAGGCCAGACCTTGAGAAAGAAGATGTTTGCCTGTCTATGCTGAGTGATAAGGAGCAGGGATGCAGCTGCTCAGGCCGGTTCACAGGCAGTCCCCCCGGAAACCTGTTGAAGCCGGCCGCTCGGCCGGGCTTGTAGCCAACTTAACTGCAGATGTCCTAGAAACTAGATTTGGAGGTCCAACACCCAGAAATGAGGAAGAAGAG
>NW_010586092.1:30179-67376 GCF_000705375.1 Tinamus guttatus
GTGATAGAGAATCCATCATAACTAAGGAGGTAAGTTGTTGCCCTGATTAACTGCTTTCTTTGAATTTACTTTGGTCTAGCTTCCAGCTCCTGAAATCTCGTGGATCCATCTTTCTGACAGAAATACCACCTACAAAAAGCCATCTCTTCTCATGATCATATCTTATTTTCCTCTTTGATACACTAAACACATCACATTTTCTTAGTTTCTCTGTAGAAAATAATGCTTTCTTGTATTCTTTTCTGAGCCTTTTTTGATCTTTCATCTGCTTTTTTGAAGAATGACTATTAGAACTCAATGCAAAAATGTATCATTAGGGCCAAAGGTTCGTGATTCGTAACAAGAACTCTTTCTGGTAGTTAAGAAATTGAAATAGCTAGAAAGAAACATGCAAGTCTGTGTCCTGGCAACTGCTGAAGTCATACTACTTGTTCATATAAGATACTTCACTACCAATTCTTTGGAAGTTTAGATATGTAGCGATAGCTACAATATCGCATTGTCTACTCATGTTCACTGTTGTTTCACTGCCCTGATGCCATCCAGTTAGTGATTTCAAGGAAGAAGTCCCAGTTCTCTATTTCACCCACTCGCCTAGTGGCTAGAAGCATGACGTTGCTTGAAGGCTATGCCAAAATGCATATACTGACATACATGCAAATTTACTTCTGAAAGTAATCCTCTAAGCAGCCTCTATAAAAAATCTTCCCCTTATTATTTTTCATACACTAATTTTATATCATCTGAAATTTTACAAGCGTGGTATTTTGCAAGTGTGGCCCTCCTTTAGAGGTGGCTCAGGAATGAGCATTGACAATATTTGCCTAGAAATAGGATAATCTGATCTTTTAAAATGACTTTCTCCACTATCATTTACCCAGTTTCTGTAGACTATTTTATTTTGTTTAGTGGTAATTTTCGCATCAGACCATTATGCATGTGTTAGTGCACCAGTAGCTTCACAAAGGCTTTTAGTATATTTTATCATGGCCATACCTTTACTAAACACATCTGAGATCTCAAAAACAATAGTGTTTGCTTGACAGAACCATTTTTCTATAAAAGCACACTGATGACATTAATTATCCTGCAGTTCTTTGTGTTTTTCCATTTGCGTTTCATCACTGCTTTTGTGTGATTTTGTCATGAATGATCACTATAGATTTCTAAAGAAATTTTCTGAACTCTCTAACTAATTAATACTATATGTTCATATACTGTAATGTTCATAGATTTGTTAAAAATAAAAATAATATAGAAAAAATATGTGTATGGGACCTCTGAGTGAGTGAGTGGGACCTTGCTTTTTGAAAAAAAATGCTCAAGTGATATTTTCAACATCCCTATGATTAACATGAGAATAGGAAGAATTTCACTCTAATCTCTAATTAATTAAAGATTAGAGATTAAAGTCTAATCTCTAATATGTGACTCCATCATTCTGCAAATCTTGGAGTTGTATTTACGTACGTCTGGAATAATATTAATTTTTTGTGCATCGTGATGGAATATTTTTTCATATTAGATCTGTACAGAGATAAAACATCTATTCCATGTTATATTAAAACTCTACACAGAGTAGAGAGAAAGAATTGTGAACATGCTTATGAATTCTGAAACTTTATTGCACTCTCCCTTGTTCACACCTTTCTAGTTTTCCTGTTGGCATCCATGAACAAGTAGAGGTAGTAGAACAATATTTGTATCTGATCAAAATTATACCTAATGCTATCAGAATATTGTTTTTATTGGTGAATCACAATTCATGAGAAAGCAGAGGCTGTTTATAGAACTTACAACATAAATTAGTCATTGCTTTTTATTGCAGAGTGTGTGTTTATGAAAAACTGTTTTTTAAAAAAAAAAAATTATGGGTTAAAACAAAATCCGAAAATATACTTTCCTCATTCTTCTTGAATAGGAAGCTTGCAAGTGTAGGAGAAAAAAATATATCCTTTTTCTCCTGTTTTTGAAGTTTTGAAACGAAGAAGAAGAAATAACACAATATAAAAATGAAAGCAAAGTGTTTTATCACAAAAAGGAATGTTTCGTAGAAAATAGTAGAAAAACAGAACTAAAGTTTTTTCAAAACTTTCCATGAACCATATTTGCCCCTTTTCAATTGACTCTAGTAGGGTCATCCAGAGCAGGAACAGAGACACTTGCCACATGATAGAATAGGACACAGTTTTAATGGTAAAAAACTGGGCTGAAATACTCAAATTAATATTAGAAACATGAGGGAAATGGGTTGGAACAAAATATTCATCAAACCATTTCAAATAATAAACTAATTAATGCAAATTGTGATGTGTTCATGGAGAAATAACAAATGCAAAAAGGGCAAATTTCATTGTTAAATGAATTGTTCTCAGGGAATAATTCATCTGGCTGCAGAAGATGGAGAAAAGAGTTGAATGCTAATGAGTTGGAATGCAGAGAACAGTAACAGGGAATAAGGGCTAATTCAGAAGGCAATAAATCTAGTGAATATCTGAAAAACAAAAGACTACTTATTGCTGAGTCTCTTGGAAAGCTGGACATACTTTTATGTTTAAACCTACGGGTTATTTTTTGCAGGATTAGTATTTTAGACTGTAGGCTCTTTAAGGAAGTATCTTAAAATGAATTTGCAGAATGTAACAGAAAGAAGTTCTGCTCTCAGCCAGAATAACTAGTTATCTTGAAGGAAATGGTAATAGTTATTAATAATACACAGTTATAGAACTACCTGTTTCATTCTGTTTAATCTTGTAGAATCCTCAAAAAATACAGTACGCCTTATCTTGCAATCACATAAAGCAAATCCTTTTTTTGCAGGGTCAGTATATTAAATTTAGATATAATCTGTAATGTTCAGTTTTATTTATCTGTTTGTTTATTTATTACAGTGCTTTCTGGACACTACAGCCCTCCAAGGGCTGTTTCTATTTCCGTTTCGGTAATGCCTAGCTATCATGAAAGTTCTGAGTCATCTACGCTTTAAGCATCTTCTCAAGATTTGTTGTTTCATTGTGGCAGACAGTAACATATACACAAATGCATACACAGAAAACCTGAATGCACAGCTTATTTTGGTTTTGGGTCATATCAGATTGATTAGCTTTGGAGAGGGGTTAGAGAGAGGGAATTGCAGTTTCAAGTGTCATTGATTTCCAACATAAATGAGGAATTGACCAGCAAGTTTTACCCAGCTGAAAGGTAGCAACACTTAAACACATTCTAGGCAATAAGCATAGAATTAGCTTTGCTGAAGTATCAGAACTGCTCTTAGATAATATTAAAATTAAGTAGGTGAATTCAATGCTATTTCAAAGACAGGAAGGTTGAATGTTTTTCCTTTTTTCAATTTCATCCCTGTACTATTAGTTTATAGCCCCAGTGGCCATAATAAGATGCCCCACTGTTTACCACAGTATAATTTCATGCCTTAAAAATATCTGATTGTGCTCTGCCATTTCTGATCAAGCCCAGTTTAACAAGGTAATAACTATATGCAAGTTCTTCAGCTATCAAATATATGTTAAATGAGGAAACATTTATTCAATGTGAGCACTAATGCCAGGAGAACCAGTTACAGCAACGTTTCTTAAAAAGGAACAGAAGAAGCTGTTCAACACCTGCATACTCTGTTTTGCACCAAACTGCTCTAATTAGCACATTTTGAGATATGATTAGAGCACTAGAGGAAGCTTTCCAAATGCCATTAATTATGGATGTGATCCTAAATTATTCACTTTGAATATTTTTTTCTTGCTATGCCTCTTTTATCTTCCACTAACTTTTTGTTGCATCCTAGAACAGATCCAATTAAACCCCAAATGGAAGTTTGTTATGTTAAAAAAAGGTAAACTGAAAAATAATCATTTTCTTTTTTAGGGTGCTTGTCCTAAAAAGGGAGAAGATAGGGAAAATACATTTTTTAAATGGTCATCATTCTCTACCTCAGTTTCTACCAGTATTGGAAGGATGATATTCATACAATCATCAGGCATGAAAATTCCCATCTCTCATTAGAACAATGTCATTGAATACAACAAAATATTTGCATATTCTCTGATTCTTACTGTCTTTAAATGCTATATGGCAATTATGGCAATCACATCATTTATCTCAGGCTTTGGTATATCATAGATAGTAGTTTTCTAGTTCTTCTCTAGTTTTCAGTGCAACCAGGCCTGTCCGAAATAATCCTATGCAGAGAAAGGAAGATGGCAGCAGGAAGGAAGGAGGGAGGGAGGGAGTTAAAATGCAAGAACAAGGAAAGAGATGTGGAAAACAAGGTTGGACATAGCCCAAGGTAAGAAAGAGACAGGAAGGCAGGAAGGCAGGAAGGCAGGAAGGCAGGAAGGCAGGAAGGCAGGAAGGCAGGAAGGAAGGAAGGAAGGAAGGAAGGAAGGAAGGAAGGAAGGAAGGAAGGAGAGAGGGAGGGAGGCCTTTCTCTTAAAGGGTAAACTGACAACTGGCTTGTTGTTCCAAGCTGCTGAAGATGCAGAGTGCTCTGAGGTCCAGCACGGACGCATAGCACCATGATCCAGAACAGCCCTGAGGGTGCTCTCCCTCCACAGATATTGGTCTAGGAAAGAGTATCTGGCCAACAGACTTCTGTAGCCTGATACAGTGCTAGCTCAAACTTTTAAAACTCTCCAGGTGTTCAAGTGACTACCTCAAGTGTTGAACTGCATAATTCATCTATATTTTAGTAATGAAAAACATAGAGAACACAGTAAACAAATTGCTTGTTTGCTTGCTTGCTTTCTGTATATGCACAAATCCAATTCTCTGATGCACTTAGCAAAACACTTGTTTTTGGAGAGACAGAGAATTCATATATGGCTGTTTGAAAATAAAACTCACATCTAGACATAACGCACAGAGAGGTGATAAAAGGCTTCAGTGTACGTCCTCTGCACTGAGCAGAATTGTCAAACAATCCTAACGCATTAAATGACTGAGCATTGCCTGGATTTTATTTTTTTTTTAGATCTAAGTTCCTCCTTTAAGGTTTCCTCTGGGACCTGTTAGCAGCTACCACTATGTATCTGTTTTGTTAAAGACTGCTGATGAAATCCAGTAAAAATGAATAAAAATTCTCTTAAAAGGTGTTTAAAGTATATGTGGCTGTGGAAAGGCAGAGGACTTTAAACTGGAGAACTAGCTCTTTACGCAATACCCTCACGTATCTTAAAGCTAAACAGAACTGAAATGGACATCTGGCTTTGAAACCTCCAGGAAAACACACCAAGGAGCAATGACTTGAAAGTCATTCCTTACACTGAGTCAATGATGTTTGGGTGGCGTTGTGTGAGAGCTATCATTGATAAGATCTGGAAGAGATTTTCTTGCATTTGGAGTCATCCAAGTGCTTTACTGGGAATTTTTCTGACATTCTAAATCAATCCCATATGTGATTATTGCCCACAGACTACCAAAGCACTTTTGATGCTTAACATTTTACTTTGTCTTTTACATATTCTTATTTTGTCCAGCGTACTAGCATAACCTAGTAAATAATTCTCATGATCTTGGTGTCAAGTGCTGCATCCCTAGACACCACTAAGAATTCTTTCACAGGCTTAAGTGGCCTAGGGATCAGGCTGAAAATGCGTAGAGATTTTGCTTCTAATCAATGGAGTTTGACATCTTCTCTCACAGGCGCATCACAGTATCAGGTCCATATCGGAAAGTGCATTATCCAAAACCTTGCAGAACCTCAAGTGAAAATACAAAATAAATTCTCCATTCATGATTATAGGAGAAAGAATGTTATTAAATGAATAAAATATATTTATAGGGTTTTAATTGTTCTTTACAACCTGATAGCTTTATTCTGTTTTAATGGTCTATGTCTGTCTCTTTTTCTCCAAAATCACTTGAGATTTTAATTCACCATGAATTTACCATGAATAAGGAGATTGGGACTTTCCTTGACGTAGTCCTTCCTTGCCGTTTGGCATTGTGCAGTAATGCATCTTGGTGTCCGTCTGAGTGGATGTACCTGGGCCGGATGTTTATTTCCCTTGTAACCTGTTCAGAGTCACCATTAGGTTGTAAAGATCTTTGAAAAAGATATAATTCTATCAACGAAAGGAAAATCTGGTGGCAGAGGCATATGCATGCAGAGCTGAAGCCTACCCTTATTGCTACATACACACCTTCAGCATTTGAATGACGGTTTTATGAAGTTCGTATTGCTTTGCAATTCTGATAGCTCCCTGAAAAATGTTACTGAGAAAAAGGGGGAAAAAGCAAACAAAAGTCAGGGAACTAAAACAGAATCCAAATCCTCTTTATGTTACCTTCTCTGCTAAGTTACAGGTGCATAAGTATGTAACTCTAGAGTATATAGCTCTAAAGATATGACTGTAACTCAGAAAAACCTCACTGATTTTCTCACTGAAAATAAGATCAATAGAAACAGTCTATATCTCAGATTCATATCAAGAAATATCCCACATTGTCTGCTATTATTAGTATTTGTATAAAATATTGCCATAAGTGTGATAAAGACATCCTAGCAGAGACTCAGCTTCAGGTGGTCTTAGGCATCACCATATATTATATTTCACACACATACAAAAATTAACAGTCAGT
The DNA here is from genome assembly GCF_000705375.1 of Tinamus guttatus. Next base: position 36,774 of record NW_010586092.1, read on the forward strand.
ATATATATTCACCGTATTCAAAATTCAGTACATATCATCCTGACAACTTATTAGGGCTGACACTAGGGCAGGTAAAAGAGAATTTCAGAGTCACCCTGCACATGACACTCCTAATTGATTGTAAAATTAAAATAATTAGTTCTATGTAAAGTGAACTTTGTTCAATCTTTTTTACCTTAATTTTGCTAAAAAATAGGCAATATGTCTGAATTTCTTGTTTCTAAAGCTTATTATGGAAATGGTCCTAGATCCATGGGTTCTAAATGATCCAAATCTAGTTCGATACAAGGTCCAATTCTAGTTTGTCCAATATGAAATAAGCCACACCTGGTCCTAAGCAGAAGATGTCCATATTGTTATACACGATTTCTCCAGCTGGCCTAGTTTTCAACATAAGCAGATGGGTTAAAATACAAATAGGTCAGAAAGACTTAACAATACTCTTATATTTGACAGTTAATCATGATGGACTAGAGTGGGGCATCCTAGAAAGAATGAGTTCATACCCATCGTATCTTAAGTGGATGAAGGTTTTTTTTTCACATGAATTTTGAATTACTGTCATCTACCAGAATTCAATATACAGGAGAAATTCTCAAAAATAAATTAACCTTGCCTTCATCCATTTTCAGTTGCGTTAGATATTCAATTTATTTTTATTTTCATTAGGAGAAAATCTGAAAAGTAAGGAAAGCAAGAGGAATCCTAGTCAGTACCGGAAAAAACAGATCTGCTGAGGCAAAAATAATGCTTTTTACAAATCTTAATTCACTCAGTAAGGAGATTTGCTGTACACACATATCATCCCTGCTACAGATATTTGCAGTCATGTAGAAGTTTCTTGAGTAACTTTGGATTTTGTCTCATCCTGAAAAAAAAAGAGACAGGTTCATTTCATCCTCCCCTGACTCCCTTTTCCACTTCTAGGAGAAACTAGTGGGTTCAGCATGGGGAAAATAATAATTAAATTAAAATAAAATAAAAATTAATGTAAAATGTATATCCTTGAATTGCTTACCTGGAAAAGCCTGCCAATCCATCATGCTGGAATAAATCCCCAAGAATATACCAATGACTGGCTTAGGACATTCCATACAGGGTCTTTTACTCACATCCAGATCAAACAGGTAATAATCACAAGAAATAAAGCATCTTTCATTGCTCTAAAAATCAGATTAGATGAGCTTAGTTTGGCTTTAGATTGTGTTCTAAGCAGACTGCCTCCTGGTAGTCTATCTAATGATCCTTTGGGCCTGCTGGCAGAGAGGCTACGTAAATAACTCTTGGTCTAACTGGAATCAGGTAAGTGGTACTGAATAAAGAAGGTGCTAATAGAAATACTTTATTTTCTCTCTTTTGTTTCCTTGGTTTTCATGTTTTAATAATGATGTTCCCAGCACAACCATAGTCTCCCATTAAAACAGGTCAGATCAGAGAGATCAGGAATGAACAGGTCAGAGCTACAACTGATCAGCTCCATCCTCATTCCTTGTTACTACCACAGTCAGATGTAGCATATAGATAGTAATTCATAAATGTGTTAAAGTACAGATAAACTTAAAAAGTTAAAGAGATGGGGGTAGCCAAAATGAAGTTTTGCATAACGATACTTTAATCATCTCCCATGTGATTTTCTATGACAGCATGTAAAGCCCTGAGCTGATTACCAAGCTATTGCTGGTTCCCGACAGTTCAAGGGAAGCACATGTAGTGGTTACAGGGGATTCCGTACAGTGTATTGTCTATGAATGGGACTGGCAAGCCCTAAGTTAAGGAACATCCAGCAAGCAATGCTTAGTGGTAATAACCAGACTACAAGGCAGTGACAGTAATTCTCTCCTTTCCTGTTTGAGCAACAGCCTGGAGAGCTCCCACTCAGGCTGTCCTTTGATAACCTAATCTGTATTTTGTCCCTCTCTCTTGACATTGAGAGCTCCTAGGTGCTCCCTAAATGCTAGGAGCTCCCCCCTTGTTTAAAAGGCTTTAAACAGCCTTGTAGGTACCACCTGCCCCACATTGAAACTGCTACTCCAAATGCAGGAAAAAGCTCAGCTTACATTATCCTAATTGGATCTATTGTGGCCCACAGGAAAGTACTTTCAACAAGTCATTTAAGATAGGAGATGAAAGCTCTCTAGGAGGAATAATAGAATCATCATCTTCATGTTTCCCAATTGTTTTGTTAATTGTGTAGTAGGTGACATCCTCTTCTCTTTCTCCAAGGAAGTACAGAAGCAATTCAAGGGCAAGACAGAGGAAAGGAGAGAGTTGTTTTACTGGAAACATTTTTCTAAATGCTCGCTTTCATCTCAGCTAAAAATCACCCTTCATCTCTTTTACAAACACTAAAGATCGCCTGGTGAGTTTTCTATCTTCTCAGATTCATTATGAACATGCTATAGTCAGAATTACTACTATTTTCACGTATGGGAGAGAGATGTGTTCCTGACTGGTCTGTAATAAACCGAGCATAGAGATTCCAGTAGAAAAATCAGTAGCTTTTCTGTTCCTCAGCATAGGGATAAGGGAGTTTGTAACCTCTTATAAGAATGCTCTGCCAGACACACCAACCACCAGTAAGCAAATTGATTCATATTGCATGAATAATAACTATATTGTATACGCTGTATCTCTGTATATGCTGCTATCACCATCCAAACTGTACCTACTGAAGAATTTCTTTCTTTCCAACACTGAAATTCATCCCACTCATCATAGTCAAGTTACAAAAAATGTTTAGCTGAAGAAGTAACAAAAATTATCGGACACACACGGAATGAATATTTCTGGCAGACTGAATGCAGTGGTTTGTGTTTGACCTGCCCCAAGATGTTCAGGCTACTGCATTTTGTTGCAAGACCAGATGCAATGTGTCGTTTCTAATGATCAAAACTGTGAGAAGCCTGGTTTTATATTTCATCTTTCACTCTGACTCAAACTCTGAATGACTCAATGTCCCCCTGTTCCAGCCTGCACCTTAGAACTGGTGTTGAGCGCCAGGAATGGGGAGTAAGGAGAAAGTTAAGATACACTGATGATATGTGAAATGGCGTTAAAAAAAATCACAAAAGCACATTATTATTAGAAACTCTGTATTTACTTCAAAGGAAGCAAGGATTTATCTAGCATTTCAAAGCCATCAGTGACAAGTAGTTTAAAAAAATATATATCCCCCTTTCAGTCTAATATTGGGCAAGTAAAGGTGTTGATGTGGCTATTGAGGAAGATGTGGAGACACTATCCACTGATTCCACAGGCATCAGTTCAGGTGCTTCTGCAGCTGAAAGTAAAAGCTGCTTTTTATTTACACTCAGAACTCACTACTCTGTGTTGAGTACATGGAGGAAGCTAAAATGGAATAACGGCATCTTGTGCTTAATTTTCGCTCTCTCAGCACCAGTGGTGAAAAAGAATTCATATGGAAACATGAATCAAGCCTAACAGCTTGATAGATTAATTTAATGCCTGACCAGGATGATAAAAGCTTGGATATTTCAGGAAAAAAAAACACACCCTTTTCTCCTGTGGGTCTCATGGCAGTGGTAAGTGTGCAGCTTCAAGGCAAGGTGACAGTAACCATCAGATTAATTTCCGTATTGATTCAGACATGGGTTGCTGCCAATATTCCCAAAGACATATGAAGGATGACGAGATGTGCAAGCAAAGCTATGTACATCACGAAGCACAGGCAGTGGAAAAACAGGACCCCAAAAAGAAGCAGAACCTCTGTCCAATTTTTTCCATTGTGAATTTATTTTCCTTGGCAATGTACTTTACACAGCCTGATCAAATCAAATATGACTCTGAGTTACAACAGCAATTGCACCTCTGCACTCAACTATAAAAGTTGGGGCATGTTATGGAAACTCAGATAACATCACAGTCCACATTGATGCATCTTCTGGACTTGCTACTTGACCTTTGAAACTTGTTTTGTTCTTCTGTAATGTTTGAACCGTTATCTCCCTTTCATACTGTGAGACTAAGGCAAAGAGCCCGAAAGACAGGATTTTAAAGAAGTTTTTCTCATTCTCTTGACTAGATCATATTCCTATGATAAAAAGGTAAAAGAGGAGAGATGACTTTTCCAAGGTAATATCAAATGAGTCAGAGCTCATTTCCTCCGACTGTTGGTATATCCTATCATTCGCGAGGCAAGACTTCTCAGTCAGTACAAGTTAGCTCTTTCGCTCAGCTTGCAAACACAGCAAAGATGCAGGAATAATTCCATTTTCATCTCCTATGCTTTGTAATGAATGTAAAACATGCAAGAGTTACCTAAATGCACCAGTTATAATTGGTAATGGGGAAGTAGGGACAACTTCATTTTTTTCTCTCCCTTGATTAAGACAATTCACAGATACCACAATTATGCAGCATGCTGTACTTATTAACCCAGCAGACACCGTCAAATGCTCATCAGACATTTGCATTTAATCTGGCGAGGCAGCATCTTCAGTAGAAAAATTGCTGTCAGTGATAAATTTATGGCATCCTGCAGTGATAGCCAATTTGTTGCTTTGCAAAGCTGCTCTGAGTGACAGGATCCCAAAAGAGCCTCCTGAGAACTAAGCAGAGGGAGTGGAGAGGTAGGTGTGACTTTCGATAAAATCAATACCAATGAAAATGCCATTAGCATCCACACTGTCATTCATTTCCAGTTCCACTATGATTTCTTAATGACATAAATTGCAGAAAACTTAGGAGAGGTTTTATTTCTGAGCCAACTAGAATGAGGGGAGTACCTATATTTACATAACAACCTGTTCCTATGAAACTTTCTATCTACTTGGTCTGCATTTCTTTAAAAATAGAAAGTAATCTCCTAACATGACATGTTCATTTATTTGCTTATATATTCAAAGGTGAGCTACACTAATGTGAGTCTTGAAATTTGCACATTCTTGAAAATAAAGCTGTTGAAACAAGCAGTCTCTAAAAATTGTTTGCATATAGCAGAAGAGATGTATATCACCAGTCTAGTATAAATCAGAACAGTTCCATTGCTTTCAAGAAGTTATATTCATATGAATCTGCTACAGTTACAAGCTACAGAAAATACTATGAAACTAAATCTCTGGTTTGCACACGAGCAAAAAACAGATAATGCAAAAAAATAGAATCAGAGCAAGCTTTTGCATTGTCTGTTTTTTGCTCGTGATTCTATTTTTTTTTCTTTCTTCTTTTTTTTTTTTTGGTCAAGGACATCACTATATCACATCACACACTGGAGAAAGCATGTATGTAAAAGCCTATACTGAAGTCATTTGCCCATACTGAAAAAAATGGAAAAGTCCCTGTAAGTGAAGATAACACTTATGCTTAAGACATTGGTGTTTTCTGTCTCAGAGGACTTTGCATATTCATTTAGGTCCATGCTACTGACTCTGATGTACTCTCACCATGAACCTTTCTAGCACTGCTCCAGAGCATATCAGAATTGGCAATTACAATATGGGTATGATCTACAGGGATTTAAAAAAAAAAAAAAAAAGTTAAATATGGAATGTTCTTACAAAACACACTCAGCGAAAATATCAGAATGAAGAATGACCCAAATGCCAGCAATGCCTATGAATTTAGAGCAAGTCATTTGGCATTATCTTCACAGAAGAAAAATACAATCCCAATTTTCATTTTATTATAGCTTTTTGAACTATAATAAATTTCTACCTTACTGAATTATAGCCCTGGAAGCAAAAGGATAAAACTAGTAGTTTCTGTATGAGACTTAAAGCCCCCAAATTCTGCTGGTACACTTCAAGATTGTGTGCAGTTTATAAAAGAAGAGGTTCTTGGTGGTTCTCTGTCATGCTGCATCAGTGCTCAGCCTATTTGGAAATCCCATACAGCTAGGCAGGTCTGAGCATAAGACAGTAGCATGTTTTGTCTTAAAAGGGATTTAGCAGAGGGTTAAGAAGAATATTGTCTCTACAGGAGCCCCTAGTGGCAACTGAAAACCATTAGAAGACCTTTCACAGGAAGATAGACTGGGAATGTTGCCCAAAGAGTCCCCAAGCAAAGAAGACTATTCCCCTTTCAGTGGTTTGTTTGATTTTGCGGCTCTTTTTCCACATGAGATTATTTACAATCATAATACTCCTCCTTTAGTCTACAGCTCCGATCAGAATATGGCTCCTAATACAGAAGGGTAGACTGCTGTGTGGTACTAAAAGGGATTTGTTGCAATATCTATGTAGTTAATTCAAAATTTGGTATAAACTCATCCTGAATTTTATGTAACTACCCTATTAGCAGTGGTTGCCTTTGAAAAACAGAACAAAAATCAGATCTTACTTGCTACTTTTTCTTTTAGCCAAGATTTTGTCTTTTTTAATAAAAACAGCAGTGCTATAGTTGAAATTTCCCATCTGAAAGGAAGTGCCATGCTGCATTCCTAGGTGGGGGCTTGTCTTCATTTCGGGTAAGTAGTGTGTCTAATAATTATCTGTTAATGAGCATATTATCCTGCATTTCTGTCTGTATTTTGATTTCTTTCAGCATTTCAGGGTAGTCAGCTACTGTATTACTGAAGACAACTACTGATATGATAATATTCAGACTTATTGTATTGATGACTCAAAGAAGGCAACTGTTTATTACAATTAATATCTAATTAGAAACTAAAGGAATGAAAATCTGTCATGGATCAAGGGAAAAGTCATCACAAAAAAAAAAAAAAAGGATTCTATAGATTGCCTGTCATAGACAATTGATGAAGTAATATATTACCTCTTCAAACAGTACAGCCCTTAAGGGGTTAGTTAGCCAATAACAGCAACATGAAAAAAGATGAGACAGAAGAAGGCTAATTTTGAACAATTCCCAGAAAACTCAGGCAGAGTCAGGATGAGAACATGGATGTTTTGACACCCTACCCAGCACTTTATGCCACACTGCCTGCCAGAACATACGGCCACTGGCATCAGTGACAGAGACAGTCTTGTTTCACCTGGGGAGGCTAATTCAGCAATCTAGCTTTTTTCTATTTGGCACTTTGAAGGGTGTGATTCTCAGTCTCCAGCTGCCAGGCAAGAGCATAAGGCTTGAGTAAAGAAAGGTCACTTTCTACAACAAAAATGCCCTGAATCTCTGATTTATCTGGAAAAACAAAAAGGAAAAAGGAAAAGGAAAAGGAAAAGGAAAAGAGAAAGGAAAGTGGTTTTGAGGGAGCAAGGCTGAGACCTGGTGCAGATATGGGAGCAATGCTCAGTGACTCCCTGGTTTGTTTGGAAAAGTTCAGAGGCCAGTGAAAGGCAAAAGGTAGCTAAGCAGCCATGCTATTGCATGAGCAGGGTCCACACTGGTGCAGGAGATGGCTTCCCCTGCAAGAAGAGACTTTGTCACTGCAGCTGACCTCAGTACTGAGATGTATGATTTTAGCATACAACCTGACCTAAAAGCCAGAGGTTTACCATGGTGGTACAGAGTCCAATGAGTATTTAAGTATTCTGCTGTGGCCAGCTTGTACCAAATATTCAGGCAATATGTTTTATCACTCCTTCCCACTCCTCTTATCCCTTTAGATCCTCTCCTTAACCTTCCTTTGCATTTACATTTTTTCCTCGCTTGTTTGACAGGCTGCTGCTTTTTCTTTCCTTCAAAACCATAGCAACATAAAAATAATAATATATTCCATGGCATCAAATAGGTCACTCAGAAAAATCAATTAGAAAAATCAGTTATCACTGTTGAGAAGCACTGGGTCTTGGGGTGCATCCCTCCCTCTCTCCCTAGAAATTCGGATGCCCCGGCTTGGGCCAGCTCAGCTCTGACAGTGTCTTCGAGGAGAGGCTCCTTCATGCAATGCTCCCCTTCCCTGGGAGCTTCTTTTGGCTACATCTCTCCCCAGGGCCCCAGCATGAGTTTTGCTGAAGCAGCATCGCAGCCCTTCCTCTGTCCTCCTGGCCAGGCCCCATAGCGATACCTGGTGCCCCACGGGAGTGGGGCTGCCCCTCAGGGAGCAGCTCATTGCTGGGTGCTCCTCCTTGATGCAGTGAAAAACCAGGCTTCTCCCAGTGAGTCCAAGATTTTCCTTTTCTATCTGAGCATATTGTTTGTGCACATGTATGCACAAATTTTGCACATCCTATGCAACACTGTACTGGTGGTAATTTTTTTCTTCTCCCCAACTCCTTCCGAATAATGCATCAAAATTAAGAAAGTGCTTAGAAAAACTTTTTTTTTTCCTTAATCATTCAGTTTTTCACCTTCTCCCTTTTTTTTTGAATATGTGTTCTTTTCTTCCAAAAAAAAAAAAAAAAAAAAAAAAAAAAAAGGGGGGGGGGGTCTTAAAGCATATATTTGACGTGAAAAGTAATTTTTTGTTTGCAATAAGAAGGAAGTTTGTTCCAAAGACATTTGCATTGCTTAAGATCGCTTAACAGAAATCTCAGCGTATTGCAATTGATTTTCAAGGGATATAAACACAGTCTGCCCCCAGTCTGTGCATCTCGGGGAGGAACCATTTATCAGTCAGCCAGGATGGAAAAGGAGAACGAATGTTCGCAGTTTGGTGACAGCCATGAAGATTACAGTTGGCTTTCCCTTCCCTCCTTTTCAATCCCTCTTTCAAAATACTTATATCAAGCAAAATCTGCCTGTGTAAATATTCACTGAAGATGAATATCAGGCTCACTGTCTACAGTGATTTTACCTCAAAACAAAAGTTGTTCAAAAAAAAAAAAAGCATTGCACTGCTAGTAAGAACAGAAAGAAAAAAAAAAAAAAAAAAAAGAGAGAGAAAGAGAGAAAAAAAAAAAAAAAAAAAAAAAAAAAAGAGAGAGAGAGAGAGAATATTTCCCTGACTTCCCCAGCACAATTATTTACACATTACTTAAGCAGAAAGATTTTTCTTCCATTTTTCAAAAATATACCTATATTTTTTCCAACATCTAATATCAAATCTAGTATTGAAAAAGATGATGGTGTAAGCCAAGGCCTGCAATCAGCTTGCGCTTGATCCAAAGTTCTTAAAAACAACACTCTTCTTTTGGTATAAATATGTTGTGTTCAGCCCTGTGTTATTCCTGACACTCTTAGTTTCAACGACTAGACAAATGTTCCTTTTACTTGGACAGCATCTTAGGTGATGGGGAAATTAGCACTTCAGCATTCACATATCCTTGTGCTTCCAAGTACTATTGATCTGTGCTAAAAGTTTCTTCCCTGATGTATTATCCCTTTTTGTAGGTTCACATCCTTTTTTTAGAATAACTGAGTTGTTCTAAAAATAACTCAGTGAGAGGTATGTGTGGATAAAGCTTAACCATAGGGTCAAGCAGGGAACAACCTCGTCCTGTTTGTTCACCAGGAGAAAGAAGACAACCTAACTATTTCTGAACACCTTCATACTATGCTCTCAGTTGAATACATCTGAGATCTGTCCCACTAACAAAGTTTGGGCAGGTATTTTTGAAGCTTTAAACTTAACAGCATCCGCTGTCCCTCTTCCTACTGTCTCATTTATACAACAGTCATCATTTCTACTTTCTGAAATATGTCACATTCCCATAATCCGTATGTAAAGCTGGGAGGATTAATGAGTTTTAAAAGATATCAATAAAATGATGTGTTTAACTCATTCATTCATTCAAACTTTCTGCTAGGCGCTTTGGAGCATGCACATGAGCTGGGTAAGCACATAGCTGTGAGGATGGATTATCCCTTTCTGTCCTCCCTTCCTTATTTATAATGAAATCCTACTGGAAATGGAGCTGACTTTCCAAATCATGCTCTCGTCGCATTTAAGGGAAGCTATTAGATGTAAAGCAGGCACTGCAGGCCACCTGGTATGACAGTAATTAGGCTCTAGATCTGTTGTTCTCAGGCCCCCATAGCTGTGCAGTGAAATTAGTTCAGAACTTTAATTAAACCTGGAGTAACAACTTAATTTAAAAAAAAAAAGTATTATTTCACTGGGAATTCAGCAGAACAGAGGCCTGAATGGCTCACTGAACTATTAACAACAGATTTAGCTATTTCTCTATGCACTATCAGTAGAGATTAGAACCACTTTAACTTTTGCCAAGCATTATTTCCACAGGTATCCTTGCAGATGTTTGGCATCTACAGAGAATTAACTAAAAAGTCCTAGCTGGTGGACACTTCCCGCTTTGATTTCGTATAGACAAGCAAAGCAACCATGGGGTGTACCTGCAGTCCAGGTACCTATGATATTAGCATTGTGTTTCCAGGCATTTTGTTTTTAGAGTGATCTCCTCGATGTGACAATTCCGCATACATAGATGGCATTTGAAGAGCCTTTTTTGGCACATACAAACTGGATTCTTTCAGAAGGCATCGAACCACAAGCTCTTTTCCTGTTCAGATGGACTCTAAATCTGATAGCAACATAAACAATGCTCCCAAAGAGCCTCAAACCCTGCACATGGCAAAGATTGGTCATGGCCATGTCCTGATCCAGGGTATGAGACTAAATTTCATCTGATCTGAGGACCCTGAACTTCACGTTTTTTAAGTGTAAAGTCTTTAGCACCAACTGCTTCAACCTATGCAACTAATCCCATTGCACTATATTTCTTGGTAATGTAGACACCATCATAATTAGCAACAAGTTACTGGGATGCTATTAAATTTAGGGAGGGAATGTTAATCAAAAAGATGAAAGTATTTATTTTCCACTGTTTGTGCATGGCATTTTGAAAACAAACTTTGGAGACAAGGAACCCTTATACTCACACCTTTGCAATGCAAAGCTGGGGCAGATACATAACCTGTGCATGGCATTTTGAAAACAAACATATTGACAACTTTGGAGACAAGGAACCCATATACTCACATCTTTACAATGCAAAGCTGGGGCAGATACATAACACAAAGTTAGCGGGCATGAAGATTACTACTACTATAGTATTTGTCAGACACTGTGCAGCTTGCAACTGTGAGTTTGGATACTTTCTATCTTAAAGCTGTATACACTTACAGGTCATAGCAGTATGAAGCACCAATGTGCAGGTTTTAACCAACAATATCAGACACAGAGGACAAACAGGATTCATTGATCCCGACTAACAGATTAATACCACTGAAGTTAATTGTAGTTCTGCCAGTGAATTCAGTGGGACTTCCTAGCAGTGTGTGGCATCTCTTTTCAAGAAAAGCAGGCATTCTTGAAAAAATCACTGTCTCCACTTTCATGTGCAGAGCTGCACCTGAAATCAAAAAGACTGGGCACTTGTAAAAGCATAAAGTTGTTCTTATTTTGCACCTAACCTGATCTGTGAGAAACATCATTTGTAAGTTTCCTGTATATTAAATGAAAACCTCTATTATCCACCAGTGTTAAACAGAGTTTAACATCAAAGTTTACTATTTAAATCTTATGAGCTCAGAATCAGAATATAAATAAACAAAGATGACAACTGGGATGAGCTTGGGGATTCTTTTTCTGGAACTGTGCATTCTTACCAGAGGGATTAATTGGGATGCTCTATATTAAGATCACTAGTCAATAAAATCTATTAATAACATTTATCTGGTACATTCCTCTTGCCAAAGCTCAATTGTTTCCTGAGGTATATAACCACATGCTCTACTTCAGCTGGATAGGATTTTATCCCCATAGTTTTTCTGTTAAAACAAAAACAATGTCTTTAGCTCAGGCTTCAAAACAGGCAGAATGCTTACAGTCTCGTTCTGATTTTTCATCACTTCTGCTCTTAGTTCCTATTCTGCCTTTTGCTTCTTTAGGGTGATAAAGATAGCATGAGCACGATCCAACTCTTGCCTTTCATAAACAATAAAAACCCTGGCTAGCATCCTTTGCGTCTTTATGTCATTGCTACAATAATGCCCAATAAATTTTATTTGGATTTCAGACACAACAAAACAAGTTAAGTGGCACACAACCTCTTTATTGAAAGAAAAAGACAAAACACACTGGTGTCTATAGTAGATTCTGTAAAACCCAATACGAAACTAAACTTTTATATCTATTTAACTGGAAGACAAAAGACAACCAATAACATGCTTTAAAAACCCCTAGGGTGATAAACTGGTCTTCAGAAAACCTGCTTTAAGTAAAACAATATTTTAATAACCACAATCCGAAAGCTCCCTTTAGCCCCATACTTAAAAACAGAAAGAAAGAAAACCTACATACATACGAAAGAAAAGGAACATTAATGATTTTTCAAAGTGTGAAACACTGCAAATGTGTCAAGTTTCAGCAACAATCTTGTCTGTTAAAGACCTTTTACTGGATTCTGTCTTCAGCTATCTACTTGGCCATATATTTTGATGCATTCTTCCAGAAACTAGCATCTCTCATGCCCTCCTCAAAGACATAGAGTACTATGTTCTGACCTTGTCATCAGTTTTACAGAAATCCTTCCAAATGTCTACAGCACATCTGCAAGGCCAAACACCACTGCCTCGGACAGACCACTTCTGGTGACAAAGATCAGGTTTCTCCTCAAGGGAAAACCCAAACTAACAGTGTTTTGACAGAAAAAACTGTTGGTCCAGATACTACAAATTTCAAATTCCAAACAAGCCAGAGAGAATATCTTCATGGAGAAAGGAAGAAGGGAAAAAGCAAAGGAAGGGAGGAAGGAAAAAAAAAACCCACACTGTTTCCAAATTGACACATTCAAGCCTTAGAAGCTTCAGAAAATGTTTGGGAGGTTATGCGATATACAGAGTTGATTGACATACAGTTGAGTTGACTGTATGTTCTCCATGGGATGTGAAGGTGAGTAGAAGTTTACAGCTATTCCCTGCACTACTTAACCTTTCTCTGTGGTGGCCTTATGAGCATCCCGCAGCAGGGCTGTTATAAGAGTGTATTATTAAATCTAGAATCCCTAATTGAACAAATAAAGCGCTTTACAGTGTAGGTGGTCTCCTGAAAAGGACATTTTGGTGAGATGTGGGATGTGTGCCCTGCAGCGCAGCTGAGATATGTAAGACAAGACTTGTGAAATAGTGATTTTCAGTGAGCCTCTTCATGCAAAAGAAACGCTATAAACATTACAGCTCTCCAAGAGAGAAATACATCTCCTTAAACGATCAATGAAAAGTAGGAGTGTGAACAAGAGTGAGTCTGAGTGAGCGAGTGGGCATGAGCAAGCACAAGCTGTGACAGAGTGAGTGTGAGGGAGAGCACAAGTCAGCAAAAGAGCAAGAGTGTGAGGAAGCAAGGACGTGAGTGCAAGAAAGTACATGAGAGAGCATGTGTTTGCAAGAGTGTGCAAGCGCAAGGATAAACACATGAAAAATGTAAATGCTTTTTTAAACTCTGTCCCAAACAATTGTGTGCACTCTTCTAGTTTCAGTTAAAATTGGAATAACCAACTAGAAATGAAGCAAAATGTTTCTTTAATGGGAACCACATGCAAACTTGCAAATGCTGGAGGTTCATTAGCAAGAGGACAATGCTGCTGGACAACAGCACTTTCCTGATAACAGACCTGGCAAGGTGTTCAGATATGCTGAATTTTCACCTCCCTCTCATTCTCTCACGACAGTAATTCTTCACTGGCCAAGTGTGATCAGAGACAACCTGGCTACTTTGTGCTATCCAATCTCTGCAAAGCAGATGTAGGAATCTGGGTCATATCTCAATCACACAAATGCAAAACAGAACACTTATATAATGTGAGTACAAATTTACACAGAAATAGGCCCATCATTTTCAAAAAAGTTTGGAAATACCTCAGCCAGCATCTCAGTGACACTGTAACTGAGTGTAGTAACAATACTCAGCATTGATAGGGCTGATGTTTCTCAGTCATTCATCAACAAGTTTCAGCTAAAAGTCCAAACTGATGAATAATGTAACTAGATACATAAAATGAATCACTGTTTTTCTGTGTGTCACAGAAAGGAGAGGGATTTCTAAAGTTATTTTTGGTTAGTTCTATTATTTAGATGTTTTATATGGAGTTGCTGCTCTATGGTTTAGCATAGCTGAACTGTTACTTTCTGAAAATATGTCAAGCTGTCAGGAAGGCAGCTTCCTAATAGCCCTTAGAGCATTAACTTCAGATCACATTACAAGCACTACTGATCCCCTCCAAATCCCTCTAAGGTATACAAGTCAATATTATTATTATCACCTTCTTTTTCAACAGTTGCTGAAATTGTAGTAAGAAAGTTTGATCAGCCTTTGTCAACATTGCATTGTGGAGGGTAGATCTTTCTGTTGGGTAAAACTTGCTAACACCACAGAAATCAAAACGATGGAAGTCTCATATCACGTGAGAGGCTGTACTTGCGAGAAGAGTCCCCTAACTATTATTGTAGATAATTTTATTAGGAGATGGGGAGTTAACAGAGAACATGAATTGCACCCTTCCTTCTACTTTGGGCATTTTCCAATAGATTGCTTTTACTCTTTCTTTTAATTAGATATAATTAATTCATCTGTTTATTGTGTTACATTGCATTTTTTCCATTGGGTATGAGCTTTCCTCCCCCTAGCTATTCTGGATGAAACATTCCTGTCTGGCATGGCTTGAATAAAATTACTCATACCTATTGCAAAGGCAGTAATCTGTGGGACAAGACCAAGCATATTCAGGGACACAGGAAGGCCAAAGTAGGCTCTAGACAAACCATGACAGCTAAATTCATACCTAAATCCAAACTAAGCCTGGTAGCTCCTTCCATTTCTACCACACCATGGGCTTTAATCTCTAAAATAAGACCAAATGAGTGGGAAGAAACTTCATTCTGTGAAGAATGAAGTTTCAAATGTACCAAAGAAAAGGTTGAGTCTTATGATAGTAACTGCAAAAGAAAATTCTTTGGTAAGGAAGTAAACAGAAATCAGCTACTGGATCCCATTTTCCCCACAACTGACAAGCTATATGCAGGTTTTGAGGCTAATACTGTCATTTATGTTTTACATAATTACTGTTTTGGACATGACTTTCTGACTGAGTTCCCTTTCACTGGTCTTCAAGCTTCATTTTCAGAAATATGCAGCTGTTGATTACTAAAGAAAAGGATGATCATCTGGGGGTTTTGAGGGCAGTAAGATTTGCCTGTTAAATATACCATCTAGTGATTGATACCAAAAATAATGCAGTTCATACCTGTAACAGGAGGTCGATGTGCTTTTCATTCCTGTTACACTCAGGACACACAACAGGTCCTGAAGGTCCTGAGCATGTGTTCAAACTGCATTTGAGAGCAAGAATCCTGTGGACAGAAGAGCAATCACTCAGCATTAGAGCTTCCATCTCTTTTCTATTTGTGGCCAGCAAAGTGCTTCAAATTCAGCTAATTCCCCCACATCTTTTAGGAAATCAAAAGAATATTGGCTTCCCTTCACTAGTACACAAGGATGATAATCGGCTTTTCATCTAGTCCCCCAAAATTACAGCACTAACATAGCTTAGACACAACCCCCTAATTTGGAGCTAAGCTATACAGATACCAGCTGAGACACTATGTTTATTCTACTATACCGAAGGTGGGATATGGATAATAGCTTTTCAAGCATCTCTTCCCTTCAGTGATAGCTAAGGTGGGCTGTCTGCTTTGTATTTCTAAACTTCTGTCATGGATTACAGGGACAGTGAACTGGGGTAATCTCAATCTGAATTAGAAGTTATTCCAATCTCCAAGAGCACTGGAATAGGGATACTTCACTTCTCTCTGCCTTCTAACTCTGCATCCTAAAGCATTCAGCATGGCAGCTGTAATTAGTTTCTTAAGTAAGGAGTCATAAGCAGAATAAGCTTGTTTTTTAAAAAAAAAGAAAAACTATTTAAATGCATTTAATATTTAATAATAATGCCTCTAAATAACCAGAAACACAAGAAGGACCCAGCACAAATAACTTTGCAGGCCTGTCACTATAAATAACTCAAATGATTTACCTTAGGCAACATTAAGTGGCAGACTTTTAAAACCATCACTGTTAGTTGGAGATGATGACAAAGGGATATATATGGAGATAAATTACTCCCTGCTCTTCCTTGCTGACCTGCTGGACCTGTCAGTGCAAGAGATTTACTGAAATAAGCAGTTACTATTACTAGGATTTTGTACATTAACAGACAGCTGGAGAAGACACGCAGGGCTCTACACTGAGCAAGCAACAGAGCTGGAAACTGGATCGTTGGAGCCATCAGTCTTAGTAACGTCCATCCGATATCAGATGTCATCCTCCCCAGGCCTACCTACACTGTTTTGAATGCTCTGAAAACCCTCATTATAGTGAGAACACTGTCTGCTTAATAATGTGCACAGTACCATATATAAGTACTAGGTCTAGATGGTTTTGTTTTGTTTATTGATTTTAAGTGAACTCTTCTTTCTTACTCCTAAGTAGCCAGCAAAGAGCTACCAAGGGCTGACTACATTAGTCTCAAATGTCTTTTCAGCGTGTGAAAAAGTGTTTTCAATTACCTCCTAATACATCTCCTGGGAGAATGGAAGGATTAGCAGAATAATGAGTTTAAATTATTTAGTGTTCTCCCACCTTTTATTATATGAATATATTGGATTGAATCCTAGACCAGAATTATTTGACAGTACAAGTCAGGTTATATCTAATACATTATCTTAATCTCAAATCAAAGGGTTGCAAGACAAGAATACTAAAATGCAGATTTCCCCTTTTTCAAGAAGATATAAAAAAGAGGGAAGTTTTTTCTCTAGCATTGATTGAAACAACATAGTTATTAAAGCACTTATTAAAACTAATTAATAAACAATCATGAACACTTGTGTTCAGTCAGAAGATAGCAGTGGAAAACAAAGCTGGGGGCGGGTGGAGGAATGACCTAGTCTATTAACTTATTGCATCATGATCTAATAAAAATCCAAAAATTCAGACAAGTGAATTGTCACCTGGATTAAATTTCAGAATGTGTGAACTGAGGCAGTAGAGCTTCTGTCTAGATACTCATAAGGCTATCACCACCCAAGCAATTGACCATCTCAAAGCTATTAATGCATTTTATCCTCATAACATCCTGTGGAGTTAGAGGTATATTGGTAGTGATTGCACTCAGGAAAAGAGATACAAATTAATTGCCTAATGTGTCTCTGAAAGCTCAGAGAAAGTCAAAAATGCAAACAGTGTCTCCTGAGCATGATGCAAAAAAATGCCCCTACTGAGTCAAGGGCAGAGCAAAAACTTTGAGTTCAGGATTCCATGTGCTCAAGTAAGTCTTTAGTCACAGATGAGTGGCTCTTCTACTTGAGGTGGACTATGTACATATTTGTTTCTTCTTTTTTAAAAATGTTATTTATTGTTCACACACACTGTCTACATCCCTTTCCGTCTCCTCCTCACACACACCAGAAAATCCTGCATCACTGAAGAAGTCTTAGTCTGCCCCTCTAAACAAGAGAAAAATCTCTGTGGGCAGACAAAAGTATTTTTATCTGCTCTAGTCGTGAACACCTAATTTATTTTTTTCTTAATCCATAACTGTTATAAGGGATTGTCTATTTTTGCTTATAGATATAACTACTTGCTAGGAAAACTAGTCTTTTTAGGTTAACTCATGCTTTCATAAGATTGAGTAATCATAAATGAATAGGTATGTGTGGAGGTACAATTTGAAATTAAAATCAAAAGTATCTGTCAGACACATGAGAAGGTTAGAACAGAATATACTGAATTATCTAGCAATAGGGAAACTAGCAGTAGCGGGTCTCAATCTTCATAAAATTAACCAGTATTTTCCTTAGTTTTAAACTGGTGATTGAACTCAGACTTCCATGACCAGAAATCAGAGCTGGCCCAGATATTAATCTCATATTGTACCCAGATGATATATTTTCCTTTGGTCTTACCATTGCTTGTGATCTGTTGCAACGGACTCGGCCTTCAGAAGGTATCAATACCTTATGATGAATGTTATGGAAAGAGACGAATGGATTTTCAAAGGAACCTTTATCTATCTTCATTCCTCTCTAGGAGGTCATTAACGAGTGTATTCAGGGCTTTTTTCTCAACCAAAAGACAGCTAGTTGATGTTGACGGTCTGACAGCTCAGACACCTTGACTTCATCCCAGGAAGAGTGACTTCAAAATGAAACAAGAAGAAAGTGGCATCCACAACAGAGTTTTTTAATTTACAATAGTAATAGGAGCTCCTTCAGTGGGACAAACAAGACCTAGCCATGAGGCAAAATGAACGCACGCTCTCCCTCAAAAAGCCAAGCACAATGCAAACTAGAAGAGTATTCTTGCTTTTCAAACATTACAGTGATAAGAGATATAAGGAAAGCTATTTTGCAATTAGCTCACAGATTAAAGCTACAAAGGAAAGCTGTAGATAGAGGCCTTGTCTGTTAATTCTCTTGATAAAACTATTACTGAATTCAAGCACAATCCAAAATTTAAGAGATTGCACTTTGCAGCAGATTCCTACTCGGGAACCCCAAAGCAGCAGCAGATGCTTTGAGTGTACTTTGAACATTCTGTCACATCCCCAGGATAGTCTACCAAATCAGAGCTCCTTCCCAGGGGCACAAAAACCCAGAACCATGAAAGGAAGGCATCATCTGCATGTCCTTCTCCTGTTTTTTTTTTTTCTTTGTATAAATGTGACAATGTGCCTAGATGGAAAGCTTTAGCCTGAAGTTAACTACATTATGTATAATGACAAATTATTCAGATTTATACCAGATAATCAGTTAGTGAGCCTGCCACTGGAGACAGCTGATGTCCAAATCGAATAGTATGAACTTGAATAAGTAAGTTCAGATTGTTCTCATTGAGTATGTCACTGTACAGTCTCCAGAAGACTACCTTGTCTACTTACTATCTTTTAAAACTAGTTTACTATTATCTTGACATCTTGTTCTTTTTCAGGATAAGTGGATTCACTCACCCCCACCCAACTTCTCCTCTCTTCATTTTGGACTCAAAGGTTTGGACTCAAAATAAACCCTGCAATAGCAAGCTAAGATATATATGGTCTCTGAAGAACAACAGCAATCCCTCCTCACAATAACATAGAGACCTGTTAAAACCTTTGCAGCACTTAGCAAGGTTTCCAACTCTTGGATTTATCAAATTTAAACTTGACCTTGGCAGGTCAGGTACTGAGAAATCAACATCTAAAGAACCAGGAAGGGAAGGAAGCAGTGTCCCAGCCCATTCCCTAAAAGGCAGAAGTTTTGACCCCCTCAGACCAGCAAGCACATGATACTGGGGCTCCTAAGCCCATCTCCAATAGAGCCAGCCCAGAAGTGTTCTGGCTGGTCCCACAAGGGTGGTCACTCCAAAGTTTTGAAGAAGAAAGATTATGTTATCAAACTAGCATCCAGAGAAATATGCCTACTTTCCTGCTCCAAATTATCAGACATAGCTAAGAAGCAGGGTCTGATTGTAAAACGACGCCTTGCAGCCTTTCTGTTTGGAAACGCTTCCCTGTTTCAGGAAAATGCTTCCCTGAAGTGCTTTATTGGGCAACTGCTAAATCCAAGAAATTTAGGATTCTTTCCCTGTTCTTTTAATAGTACTATTAGGCTTGTGCCTGTTTGATGGGTGTATTGATTTCTGTCTCATGTGAGGATACTGCAGCTTGTTAGGGACAGTCCAGTGAGAGATCTCTCTCTCTACTTTTTTAATCACTTAATCTTCTTTTTTTTAATCCCTCATGGCACTTCAGGTGTTGGAACCAGTGTATTAACTGCTCATTGCTTGACCTTAATGCTTACACAAAAGTACATGTAGAATGGCAGAGACTCCCCAGGCAGGATTTTTGGCATTCAGAAAACACAGGCTGGTTGGTCATGCCCTGCAACTTCAGAAGTTGCTCAAGGAACTGATGCACAGTTTGACCACGTTTACTTGCAGTAAGCGTACAATACATCGGCCAGATAAACCTTATTTTCCAACTTCCTTTCGCACTGATACCCAAATTACTCCCCTGTCCTTCCCTAGGGAGATGCACTTTTGCCTGATCTTGAGATCAACAGGGAAAAAGCATATATATGAACAATAAGCTTTTATTATTCATGAATTAGATGTTCTGTGGTTTATACTGGTACCTCAGCTATCACAGCAACTCTATGGTGCTAACAACACTAATGCCCTCTGCTGTGTGTGACACTACAGAGCAACTACAGCCAGATTCACCAGTTTTACTCACTGAACAGCTGCATTTCAGCCCAACATTTCAGGATGCCACCCTTCTCACACTGCCTCAACCTCAGCACAGCAATGGGATTGTGGAACTGAAAGGTCCCCGAGAGCTCAGAGTACTGCATCTTTCCAGGTGGGTCTTTGAGATGCAAAGAATATACAGCATGAGCAAGGCAGGAGCATTGCAAAAGCAAGTTATGAATAAATGTGCACAGGGAGACATTACAGGGGCTGCTATTCCATTTGTGAAGGTCCAAGGAAGCATGCCAATAGTTGTCAGTGTGATGCCACCGGGGCAGACTGGCCTTCCAGAGCGGAAACTGGAGACAAGTATTTGCTTCTCAGTATTTCCATGATCACAATTCAGTTAAGCTCTGTAGACTTCTATTTCCTTATCGGGAACAGGGGTAGCAAATTCTAATTCACAGGGCTGTCGTGAAGTCAGATTCATGTCTATGTGTTCAG
Organism: Tinamus guttatus; assembly: GCF_000705375.1. Next base: position 57,322 of record NW_010586092.1, read on the forward strand.
GCACTCTGCAATCAATAGTCTTCATTCTAAGCACACTGAAGGTGGTAGGTGCATCCTCACTGAGTTCAGTGGACTTTAGAAGTAAACATAAAGTAGAAATTCCCTACTAAAGCATGACTCACACTAAGAAGCAGAGCAGCTTTTGGTTTTCAAATGAAAGATATGCTCACAGGAGAAATCTCTACTCTTATTTTGGAGATTGAATGAAAATAACTAAAGCAAAGAGCTATGGAAAAGAATTTCAGTAAGAGAAGAGATTGCATCAGTGATTTTGACTGTAGCAGTCCTTCAGATTCAGAGGAGGCTGCAAAATTCAAGATCAGAAAGTTTGCTTAAATCAGACACTTGTGATAATGAGGAAAGTAAACTTGTCTGTCTGCCCAATAAATTTAAAGTAAACTGGATACTGCATTACCTTACTGAGTAAGGCTCTTTCATCTTGCGTTAATTTAAGAATTATCACAACTACAGCTGGATAAAAAAGATATTTTACTTTAAAACAAATTATAGAACTATGAATTTCAAGAATTCCAAGCTCTTTGTTATATCAAACACCATTAGGAAAGAGGTCTTAGCACAACCATTAGTCCCCCTTGTTCTGACAAAGCCAGTAAACAAAATTTGGAACTAAAGCTAGCTGGACTGCTGCAGCTTGCACCATGTAGCTATGTTTCCTTTTCTCTAAGTTATAGGTAGAGATGAGAAGCCTGTACATGGAAAAAAGATGTTTGTCCAAGTACTTTGTCAGGTTCTGTCCCTGACTTTCTGTATGATACAGCTAATAACCACATTTTATTTTTACCATGGTATTTTTAAATTAAAGAGCATCTTTTCAATCCCACTGCCTTTTTTAACTGAAGAAATCTAAAACCAAAAAATTGGTTGAAACAAAGAGCTTCAGAGAAAAAGGAAAATAAGTTTGTGGGAGAGAGGCAATTTTAGAAATAAACCTAGAAAATTAATTACTACTAAAAAAAATCTTGAAAATCTTTTTGGTAATATTTCAAATGAAAAAAAGTCCTTTTTGACCCATCCTATTCATATTTTTTTCCTATGTTGTCACTTTGCTGCATGCTAGTGTTTTCAGTTGACGTAAAATCCATTGAGAGCTCAGACAGAAAACACCACAGCAGAAGTAAATGACATTACATATGGATTTCCCGCAAGGTTCTTTACTCCCAGGAGATTTACTTTGCTCTCTCTTCTCACTTTTACATTCTCAGTCAATACCAGGATTGGTATATTTCAGGAACATACAGCACCAATTATATAGAAGTGGCTCCAATTGCAAGATGTTGCTTTCTCAAGCAGGTGTTTGCCCGTGACCAAGTTCTATCTACCATCCCTTTTAATTAAAAACACTGTATTCTCCAATCCTAACAGCTTTGGCCAGGGATTTTCTCCAGAGTAGGTAACATCATAGCCATCTTATATGAGCTGTGCTGTTTCACATGATTCAAATGTGGAGTTGTTCAGTTCTGCAGTATCCTCTCCTTGCCTGAATAAGTATGGCAGTACTGATTACCCCTAATAACATTATTGTGCTATATGCACAAATTGAGCATGAAGAGCAATCAGGTGGAGAATTAGATTGTTTTAAAACTGATCTTTATTCTGGCTACATGCCCACTGGACCTTGAGCACAATAATAGGATGGCCTTTAAATTCCTACTGCTTTGATAAGACATGAGAGGTGAAGTCAAATATATTCCTTCCAGTTTGGTAGCCAGAGCTAACAGGCACTACTCAATGCCTACAGGTTACATAGAATAGAAGCTATGAAGGGAGAATTTAATCATATCTGTACCAACTGCATATGCAAGTATTTTAACACAATCTTATGCAGATGTATCAGTATGTGGCTAAATAGTGAGCCCAAAGGTACGCACAATTATTAAATATTGAATGAAAAACAAAAGAAAGCAATAGAAACCCCACATCAGTGGCCAAAGTAGCTCTAGATGAAAAAAGGTCAACCTTATATTAGCTCATTAAACTATTTCAGAAATTAGAGGATTTTGTTTCATTTTTGCCTACAGCTTCCCCCTGCACCCAAACAAATTTTGTCCACAAAATGATTTTCCATATATCCTAGCAGAGCTGCCAGTGATGCTGCTGTGGCTCCTCCTATGCTTCTAAGCATCTTAATGATACATCTAAGCTGAAAACTTTTGCCCACGAGCAGATTCTGGACCTTCAGGGATCAAGACCTTCTTAGAAGGTACCTCACACACACCCTTGTACACAAATACACACTTTTCATAGGCCTGAAGCCTTGAACACAGATGGTTTATTCTAGCCATATTGTGTTTTCTTGTGGCTGATATTGCCAGAGGGATCAAGTCAAAGAAAGAGCAAGATGTCTAAGTGTTTCCTTCAGTTTGCCAAGGGATCTTCTGAAGATCTGGAAATAGAAAACTGTTACCTCATCTTCAGTTGCCAAACTGTCAGGCAGCTCCCTGCAAAGACAGTTATCCTTGAAAGCAGATTCTTTTCAGCCTGAACATGCCTGAACAGCAGGCTGACTGAACAGCAACATCTTTTGGACCTTTCTTTGTTGGAACATTTTACTTGCGTTGTTCACAAAGTGCCTCAGTAATGGACATACTACCGAATGCAAGCAGTCTCTTGAAGACTCCTTCATTTTGTACTGCCCACCTCATTCCCCTAGTCAAGGCTTACAGGAGTAAGTCATCCCTTTTCTTATGTTTTCTTCATCCAAATCCCTTTCCCATAGTAAGTTACACACATTAAGCAACACATATTACAAATTACACAGAAATCTAAGCATCAGATCTAGAAAGCTAAGTAAAGAAAGTTCTGATGATTGCTATTGGATCCACAAAACGCATATTTTTTGAAGAATCACATAGGAACTGTCAATTCTAATGAAGAGAAATTGGGTAAAAATATCATAGGATTTTCCAGGCATGCTCTCTGGCAGTGTTCACAAAAAAAAAGTCCTCAGGAGATTATTTTACTTCTCAATGTATTAAACTGCATGATCATCATACCAGAAAGCCTCAAGACCACTATCACTATCAGAATCCTGTGCATGGCCTTCAGAAAGGTAAACTGAAAACCTGGCAACAACAGCCCCTACCATAGTAAGTGCACCTGTAAATGTTCCAACATCTGAAATACTGCAAACTACGGTAGGGGCTGTTGTTGCCAGATTTCCATATGCACATGGTAAAAGCCTTCCAGCCACCCAGCATGCAATCACAGAGACAAGGTACAAAGATATAAATGGAAATCATATCCAAATCTTTCTTATTTCAAACTTTGCTCCAGACTTCTAGAAAATCCTCAGCTGATAGAATTCAAAGTATCACCATTATGTTCAGCAAAGGAAACTACTTTCTAGGACAACATAAATTATGCTGAAGATACATCCAATACTGTGAATTACACAGATGAGGTGGTTTTACATCATTGTGAGCTCCGATCATTATGGTTACATTTTGGTTGTAGGCTGACAAGCTAACCTATGATGGCAGTAGCATTCAGCTGTAAATACAGGTATACAGATAGCAGCTGGACTCTCTGGCAGCTCCATGCTCCCCTGCCAAAGGCTTGTGTTTGATTTGGGGGACATTTTTTTCGATATTGCCACAAGATGACAAAGGTTTTGTTGCTATTGTGTGGGAAGTCAAAATAACAGATCCAACACCCACACAGTCATTTGAACATACATAGAAGAAACTATGCCTAGTAGCCACCACTACTTCAAAGAAGGAGGGAAAAGTTAAGCGTTTTGCCAACCGACTTTCATACAAGATATCCAGAGTCACTTCTCCAGGAATGAACAAGTCACAGTTCCTTTGCAGCTTGTCCTGTTTGGCAGACAATCCTGGGCTGCCCTTACAGCTGCAGTAACATGCAAAGTCAGAGATATCAGATGCTGGATATGGGAGAACTGAGGAGATGAGTCAGAAGGAACTTCGCTAATTGTCCAAGCCTGCTCTTGGGTCTGCTGCCAGATGGCAGAGTGTGTAGGAGCCTCATGAAGTTTCACTAGCTGTGCTGCTCACTTCTAGTTCATGAAAGGTGACAGGGGGCAGCTTTTTTCTCCTTTCAACATGAATCAAACACACCAAAACAAACAAACAAACAAACATACAAACTAAGAAGAACCCCTCACACATATACATACAGAGGTAATATCCACCTTGCTGATGATGCCTGGAGAGAATCATAGATCACTCTCTAAGCCTAACACCATTCAGACAGATTTCAAATTCTCTTCATTTTATGTCTAAGGGCATGTGGTTAAACCCACCTTTTCTGGTTAAAAGAGTACCAGATTGCACTGTAGAAGGTCCTGGTGAGTGGCTGAGAGCCAAGCAGCAAAGGTTAAGAATCATTATGTATTCAAACAGTAGTGTCAGATATTCTTTCTTCCTTCAGCAACAACAGATTTGTTATTTCACAGTTTAAATTAAAAGGCTGATTATTTTTCCTCAATTTTTTATTTAAAAACCAAATTCCCCCATGGGATAACTTGTAGACAATTAAGTCTTTTGTTTTGCTTGTTAAAAAACCCAAACCTGATGAAAAATAGATCCTCTGAAGTCCCTGGTGGAAGACAGGAAAGGGAGACATGAGTGAAACCTATATTCTATGTTCTGTGTTTTTTTCTTTTCATTCTTAAAGACCAACAGTTGTCCATAGCCTGGTAGAAAGTCACTTGTTTGACCCAAATCCTGACTACTTTCCAAGTTTCCAGTTTCTCTAAGTATCATAATAGTAGCCTTACTCAGAAAGCCACCCTTTGAACTACCACTTCGTATAAGGTTGTAGGTGTTTTCAGGAGATTCTGATTCCTGATTTGTTTGTTTGTTTGTTTTACAAAAATTAGTTCTGATGGGTTTCAATTTCCTGTTTCCTTCCTGTCCTTTTTCCTTCAAAAATAAATTCCCTGGGTTATAAATAAACTGAAGAAGGACAGAAATTATTTTTACATCCTGAGACAATGAAATGTGTTTATGTGCCAACTAAAGTAACATAGATCCTGAGCCCTAAGGAAAAAAAAAAAAAGGATAATTGACTTCTGGAATTCAAAAATCCAATTTAGACCATTATCACTCTGTTGCATAGTTAGGAGATATCTGGGAATTGGATGCCCTGTAGCTAGAGTGCAGAGGTTGGTGATAAAGGTTGTTTGAAGTCTGCACTTTGCCTCCCAGTGTCCATGTCTGCCTGACTGCAGACTCACACAGGTATGTAAACTATACACAGAAATCCTGTTCTGGATTTAAGCACCTAAAATCATTCTTCTAAAAAAAAAAAAATTAGTTTTATTTCTTATGACTTTGTAGCAATCTCTTTTGACAATCTCTTTAGGAGCTCAATCATAATTAGAACACTTATGAAAGAAATGAGGGACCAACATCATTCTCCTTTAGATCTTGCTTGCTGTACAAAATATCAACACGCAAAATGTGTTGACATGAATCATCCTTGTCCCTTTGTGTTTCTAGGCCTTGTCTGTTAAGTCTCGATGTCTGAGGAGGGAATCACCAGGAATTTTTGTTTCTTTGCCATAACCAGAAGCTTTTCTGGCCTCTAACATCATCTGTTCTTTCTTTCCATTTAAGGAGGGGGAAATCTATGCAACGGCCACGTGATGTTAAGACTAGGGGAACAGCATGCATAGGTGCTCTGCACCTAATAAATTAATATTCTCATTTTGTTTAGCAATCTGGCATGTCAGTTTTTCTGCTTGCCAATCAGTAAGTTTACTTAGAAGCTCTCTAGAATGTTTATAAATAGTCACCAACTAGACAGTGAAAATAAGGTGCAGAGAGAATAGAAGTGACTTATCTCAAGTTATTCAAGGCAATGACAAGAAAGTTGAAGAACAAGTGAGGAACACTGACTTCCATCCCCCTGATTTTCTTCGTCATCTGAAAGGAAAGCTGTTCCTGCCTTCAAAGCTTCTGCCAAACAGATGGCTGCATTTGGGTAATTTCGCACTGAACTAGGTAGGGGCCCTGACTGCCTCCAGTGCCACCCAGGTTTTGCATGCTTCTCATTTCTTCCTTCAGTGCCAAATCCCACAAACCTGCCTGTTACTGAAAATTCAAGAACCTTGGCATCAGCTCACTTGGGCTTAGCTTAGCAGTCGCATCTGGATCTGAAGGCACAGCCTTCCAAACTAGTCTTTGTAACTATTTGGTTATGGAAATACATGCAGAGGTACTGTCAGGAAAAAAAGAAAGAAAAAAGCCAGCAGACTGCTTGGCATATTAATGTCATAACCCATCTGCCCTGGGAGGAGTACATTCAGACATTCAGTAAAGGGCTGCTCAGTAGGTCCTCCACAGCTGTACTCCTCAGCAGTGATGCAAAAGTCAAAGCTGTTATTTGAAGTATGCTTCAAACCATCCCATTTATTCTTACAGGAAGCAGCCAGAGAGGCAGATAAGTATCAACTGCATATAACAAAGGAAAAAGGGCTGCGTTAGACAAAAACCAAGAAATCAACCAAGTTTCAGATCCCATACCACAACTTCTCTCTAAGGGCTTAGAGACAGAAGAAACAAATACGTGAAAAGACTCGGTGCAACGGGGTAGATTAACACTGATTGCTCATTGTCTCTTCCAGTTCTAGAAGTAACAAGCAAACAAATGTACTTATCAAACAAGTTTAAAGTAAACACAGAGGTGGTTCTTCATTCTACTGGTAGACCTGGAATTCTTTGCCAATGAAAGGTAGACTTTTGCATGAGACAAATAGCAAACTGCAGCCATTCAGAAAAGAAGGTACTGGGGATTATCAAATGAACAAAAACTCCTCCAGCTCAAGGAGTCATGTTCTAGAAATAATCACATCAAAGGTTTGGAAAGTGCTACCGTAAAAAATGCAAAATAATGCTGTTTTTGCTTATTACCAAATCTTTCTTTATGGCCACAGCTAGAAACAGAATACTGATTAGGCAAGCCCTTGTTTAAGCCAATATGGCCGTTCTGTTTTGTTCTTATCACAACAAGAGTTTTCCTTCCCAAGTTTGCCGCAATAACTAGCTTGTTCACAATAACTAGTTTTGCTGTGGCAGCATGCACTCTGCTGTCTGAAATGAGCTGAAACAGTGAGCGTGAGACTCAAGGACCTGTTCAATCAATGAAAATAGCGTATGTTTCGATTCAATAGTCTCATGCAGAAAGCAGACATTTTGTTCACGAACCTGACAATCCAGCTCTGTATGCAAACTAAAAAATATAGGCATAGTGTATGTAATAACATAACTATGTCTGCCAAATAGAATTTATCAACTCAGGGATTTTTCCTCACCCTCTTTTTTTTTTAATTCTTTTAATTAATATTAAAATAAACTGACCTGTGTAAGCCACTGGCACCTGCCTCACATTAAATAATTCTCTTCCATGAAAAAAGAATTGTAAATATATCTAACATAGTACTCCTAGAGGAAAACTAGTTTGACAACTCAGGAAACCTATATTGACTGTGGATGTAAAGCAAAGGGTGGTGCAGGTTTCCTCTTTACTATGTGCACCTACTTTCCTACTAACGTGTCTTAATGGGATTGTTGCCAGGAAGGGAGCGTAATTCATTTTTCATAGTGTCCCTCACCTCTTGGCCTCTCTACTGAGTTTGACAACCAAGGGAGACAATTAGCAGCTATGGTAAGGTGAATGAATATTTTATGAGCTTGCTGGCAGAGAGGACATAGGATATTTTATTTAATGTGTTTAGACAGTGAGCTGCAGTGGACTTGAACTGCTGACCCTCTGCAATAAAACACCATGTGGTATTACCACCTCCGTGAGCCAGAGTATTTTTCTTTTCTTTTTAAGTGACCAATAGCAGATTTTTAAGGGGGAAAGGGGAAAAAAAAGCTAATGATCACAATACTTAAGGTGCAAAGAAGTCACACATCCAAGGGCATTTTTAAAACCATATTTACTGCCATATCATAAAATTATCAGTAGAACCTGAATAATAAGCCAAGCTGCATTGTATTAGGAGCGCAGTAGTATCAGTAGGTGTACTTCAAATGGCATGAGCTGCATCTTAGTTCTATGATGCATTGCATAGATACAAACAGTAGTAGTGTAATGAACTGCCTCCCCCTCCTGCCAGGGCTGTAGAGCTGAGCAGCAGTTGGCAAGAGAATGGCACTTCCAGGTTGTACCTAGATGAAGACATGCAGCTGGAAGAGAGATAGAAAAGTAGGTTAGGCACAGTTGTGGTGAAAGTGTACAAAATCTTGACGTGTCAGGATATTTTCTTTCAGTAAAATGACTGTATCTTTTATTTCCAATCTCTTCTTTTCTTCACCAAAAATCATTTATTTTATCAGGCCAAGAGTACATATTTGTCATCAGTTTGAGTACATATGAACAAGATATTAATGTTGTATAAGAAGTAATTTTTATTGATTAGTTAGAAAACATTCTAATGATACAATTCAAATAATTTTGAAAACTACCATCCTCTGAATAGTTCAAATGAGGAAGGCTGGGTCCTTGATCCAATCTCTGATGTATGTATGGATGAATGCATCTACAAACACCTGGCTAGGAGAGATGATTAAATGCATCATGTCTAAGTTTCAAGGGTTGTTTTGAGAAACTAGGACCTTCAGATTTCTTTGAAAACAGAATCAAAATCAATTTTAAATATGACTGAATCAAAGCAAGGGGCACAAACAGGTCCCATCTTTGAGAAAGTTCAGATCTTGAAACAAGCTTTACATTCTACTGTTCTGCCTCTCCTCTTCCTATTGCTGCTCTCCCATCTCCATTTCCCTTTGATTCTTTCCATCTCTCATGGCTCCCTTGCGACAGTTCTAGTAAAGCATTCCTCTGTTCAGGAAGCCTCACTGAAATGAGCCAGATAGCACCTTGATGATTTCCAGCAGTGAGCAACTTCCCTGCAAAAGACTGCCCTATATGTAGTCAGCTGCTTCATGCATTCCTCTTGTTGGCAGAGAAACTACAGATCGAACAAGCCCTTGATTACCTCTATTACAAGCAGGGTTTTTTTTTCCTGGTGTTTTTTGCTGTTGGTGGTGGTTTAACAGTCATAATAGGTTCCTCATTTAAAGGGACTGTCAGTCTAACTAGACAAACTTGTGAATGAAGCTTTGTACAAAGCAAATATTATGGAAACATATGGCTGTGCTTCAGTTTTGAGACTGAGTCCTTCCAAACAAGAATGAACAGGATTTGAGAACATATTACAGGAAATAAGCTTTCCCCTAGGGATATCTCGGGTGGCTTATATGACAATTTCCATCTCTAACATCTACAAAAATAGAATATTTAAGCAGAACAGTATGCAGTGAATGCCTTGGCATCATAAAAATTTACCTAACAACATTAAATTTTAATGCTGTTTAATTTACTGTTCTCCCCTTCATCTAGCAATATTTGATCAGTTTAACATCCTTGCAGTGGCAGGAACTATTCATGGCCAGTGAGCTTCTTCCAAGTAGGCATGAAAGAGCCCTTGATGAGAGGTAAATTATTTGCTGACAAGTTTCTAATTAGTCTTGTCAACCTTTTTCAAAGTCTAAGCACTGAACAAGATGAAATGAACAAGAGGTCTAAGGGAGAGGAGGGGTGAGAGAAGAAGAGACATTAATCACAAATAACCTTTTTTGAAAGTGATTCCAAATGGCCAAAAGCCTAAGAACAGCTATGCAAAAAGTGCCAAGAGATCCTACTTCAATCATTTTCATTGTGATATGCGTATGGCCTTGCTAAACTAATTATTTTGCAGTGGGGAAGTTAGTAATAAAAGCCTCACACAAAGCCCATGGACTTAGTGGGAATTTAATATATAATTGTAGGTAAGTATGTGTTTAAATGAAATACTATGCAGAAATAATTCTTTGAATGATAGCCTCAGTTTATAACACAAAAAGGGTGCATATAAGAACAACAACAAAAAAAAATCCACAATGCAGCAGACCCTTTGGCCCAAGGAATACAGTTTTCTTCATCAAGAATTTGTGGGAAGAGTCCTGACATGCTGTTGGCCCAGGCCAACAAGTTCCCTCACACATGAGGCCCAAGCACTTCTC